>JANRGW010040935.1:54380-69619 GCA_024733675.1 Psilopsiagon aymara
TAAACAGAGGAAGTTTAGACTGGATATGAGGAAGAAATTCTTTACTGTAAGGGTGGTGAGGCACTGGAATGGGTTGCTCAGGGAAGTTGTGAACGTTCCATCGCTAGTGGTGTTCAAGGCCAGGCTGGACATAGCCTTGGGTGATATGGTTTACTGGGAGGTGTCCCTGCTCATGGCAGAGGTGTTGAAACTAGATGATCTTAAGGTCCTTTCCAACCCTAACTATTCTATGATTCTATGATCTATTCAGATGCTATTTTCTTAGACTATTAAAGACAGTATTATACAGTCATCATTCATGTAATACTTTGACTATCATTTAGTATTTACTTTCCCGGATTATTTGATTTCCTAAAGACAATTAATGTTCTTTGATTGTATACAGCTGTTTTAAGACACTATGCAAGGGGAAAAATATTTATGAGGAAACCAATTACTAATATTCATCTGGTTAAACTTACTAATAAGGTACTACCTGGACCAGAAATATTAAAATATATTATACCATGATAATTTAGAAAACTCTTACTCATACCTTCTTTCATTCCTGGTTTTTTACTTAAACTGGGAGCCAAGATCTGTTTTATGCATAAAATTAATCAAGAAGACAGAGTATCAACAAAAGAAACAACATAGATCAACACTTAAAGATCTCAAATTTAAATTTGCCTTCACTGGATCAAGGGACCAGAACTCTGATATTCATGTCATTTTGAGCACCTGAGGATATCAGCACCTGTATTCTCATTCCACCATCAACCTTCTGGGAACAGCCAGGAATTTCATATATGGAACTCCAACTTCCCCTTTTCTCGAGGACTAGAATAAACATATTTGAGTCTGACTGCTATAGATCAGCAGTTCTGTAAGAGATTATTCATGCCATCATTTTACATCTAAACATAACTAGTTTAGGATTTTCCAGTTCGACAAAAATGAAGGTCAATCATCAGTTAGGTATAACTATCTGAAGTATATAAAGCAAATAAAGCAAAGAGAAGGAAAGGTGTAAGGAGATTGAATCTTGACACCTGCAATGATAGAAATGAATTCACTCAACCTCTCCTTTATCTGGAGATGCTCCACTGAACTTTTGTCATGCCTGTAGCTTTAACAGTGTGAATTTTACTGTCAAAGAGATTTCAAGTATTTCATTAATTTGAGAGAATTAATATATTCTCATATACATAAAGAGACACACTTATGACTGCTTTTCTCATGCTGTGCTGTTTTGACTGTGTATAAAATAGAAACAGATATAGATAACATAGATATGTGAAATGGTTTTATTATCGTGATCACAAATATTGACTATGATCCTATAAAAATATATTTGTACCCACATGCATCCATCCATCCATCAGTTTTCCCATCCACCAAGCCAAGATATTTGAAAGAAACCTAGTGCATGCAGTATAAGCAACGTGTAAGTTCAGGGAGTATAAAGAACTACTATTTTCATTTCTTTGCTTATCTTTGAAAAGGCACAGTCCTTAGTATTTTGGTATGCTGTCCAGGCCTTACAATTGTTTAGAATATACACTTAGAGACAGAAAAAACTCATTTTGGTCAACTGCCAAAATGGGAGGCTTTTCACATGGCACACATAGGAGAACTAAGTGATCAGGCCCAGTCAGCATGGGTTTGTGAAAGGCACATCCTGCTTGGCTAATCTGGTCTCCCTCAACAGGATGACCCAAGTACTGAAATGGGAAAGGATGTAGTTATTGAATACCTAGGCTTCAGTAGAGCCTTTAACACCATTCCCCACAGCATTCTCCTGGAAAACTGGCTGTTCATGGCTTGGATGGGTGTGCTCTTCTCTGGGTAAAAAAACTGGCTGGCTGGATGAGCCCAAAGAGTTGTGGCAAATGAAGTTAAATCCAGTTGGTGGCCTGTCACAAGTGGTGTTCCGCAGGGATCAGTACTGGAGCAAGCTCTGTTTGAAAATTTTATGAATGATCTGGATAAGGGGACTGAGTACATCCTTGGTAAGTTTGCAGACAAAACCAAGATGGGCAGGAGCCTTGATCTGCTGGCGTACAGGAAGGGTCTGCAGAGGGATCTGGACAGGCTGCATCAATGGGCTGAGGCCAACTGTAGGAGGCTCAACAAGGCTCAATGCTGGGTCCTGCACTCTTGCTACAGGAAAGACACTGGTGCGCTGGAGCATATTCAAAGGGCAACAAAGCTGATGAAGGGTCTAGAGCACAAGCCTCACGAGGAATCCCTGAGGGAATGAGGGTTGTTTAGTTTGGAGAAAAAGGAGGCTGAAGGAAGACCTTACCACTCTCCACAACTACCTGAAAAGAGGTGGTAATGAGGTGCCTGTTGGTATCAGCTCTCAAGTAACAACTGATAGGAGGAGAGGAAATAGCCTCAAGCTGCACCAGAGGAGGTTTAGATTGGATATTAAAAAACAATTCTTCACCAGAAGGGTTGCCAAGCATTAGAACAGGCTGCCCACGGAAGTGGTTGAGTCACCATCCCTGGTGGTGTCCAGAAGCAGACCAATTAAGCATAGCATGCCAAAATACATTACAAATGGCATCACGCCAGTTTATAGACAAGCCACCTAGCAGACAGTGGCAGAATCCAGGCCCGAGTAGCAGAAAATTAAATTAAACAGAAAAAAGATACCTCTCATCTCCTGCTCAGAGAAGCCTCTGACTAAACATCTCATTCTTGACAACAGCTAGGAAACAGCTGTAGTTTCCTTCCAGCACTTATCTCCAGCTCCTGCCCAACAGACAACAATCTTTCATTTCAGGAGGTTCCAGCTGCCTGTCTGTTGGCTGTATATTCTCTATACTCTGAATGGTAAATACACAGGAGAATTCAGTCTGGCGCACTAAAGTGTCTTATGGTGGAGAAGTTGTGAAGTCATTTAGATGACAGCAGTGCTGTTGGGAAAATGAAATGCAATCCCCTTGATCAACAGCCATGAAGGTTGCTCACGCTTTCATTCTAAAGCATTTGTATTTCTGTGAATCAGGCACTCATAAAAAGCACAGACAAAACTTCCTGATAATTTTGGATGCTTCTTCAGAACTATTCTTCTACTTAGAGTTACCCTGTGTTCCTAAGGGACTGATGTTACACAGTGTAAGAGAATGCAACATCACAAAGAAGATTAAAATACACCAAGCAGGGTTCACAAAAGAACATAAGGTAATGTTCTGTAAAGACTGCTATGAATTCAGAAAAAGTCAATTACAAGTTCTCTTCTCTGGAAGAACATTAAAGGAATACTTGGTCTTCCTCCAACAGGACAAGTAAGCCTTCATCTCTGCCTCCTTCAAGAACAAATAAGATGTTTACTGGTTAGGGAAAGGTTTTAATTTTTACTGTATTATAACTTTTTTAAAATTTTTTATTTGTGGTCCATCTACAAATTATTTCAATATATACAATCACTAGGCCGCTGCACACTAACCCTACTTAAAAATGATGCTTGAAGAACTGTCTTAAAAGACTGTAATTCAGAAGTTCTTTAGTTCTGAGAAGCTTACAGGAAAACAATTTTTAGACACCATCCTAAACTGTGGAAACTGTACAGAGCTTCAAGAGCTTCCATGTTGCAGAAGAAGAAATATATGTTGTGATGGATATTCTGGACAAGTAGCCTTGAAAGTTTTTCCTTTCAACCTAGAAAATGGACTTTGAAAGGAAAATTCTAATCCATTTCAGTAGAACAAGGCTTTATCTATACAGGTAAAATATTTATCTTATTTTTAGTTTTACTTTCTGTCTTTCCTGTGATTCAGTTTTTTGGAATCCTAGTGCTAGAACAACAAAAGGGAGAATCTGAAAAAGTCTATCCTGCCCTTATAAAAGAAGTTTTTAAACTACCTTTACTGTAGATTCCAAAGTGGACACCAACTTTAATTAAAATAGCACCACACTGCCATGTTTGTGGACAAATGTTACATTCTGCACACCACAGGTAAGGAGGAGCTTGAGCCTTGCACAGAGACAAAATGCCGCTGTTTTCCAACTTAGATGCACCAGAAGCATGTTCCTTGTTTAGGGTGCCTCCAGCAAGAGGTAGGGCAGGCAGCAACGGAAGCTGCCACACTGCAAAGCAGAGCTCCTTGCCTTCATATAAGCCTGTTTGTTTATCATGACAGCACCTGAAGGTATGGGGAACTACCATTTTGCAGGACAAAGGCACCACTACATAGATCCACATCCCTTTAATTACCAATACTTGGAGCACGGCATAAAACCACACAATGATTACTGAGAATTAGAGATGCTATATTAAAATACAAATAAAGAGGCAAGTTTCCTTTAAAATTTTAAAGATATTTAAATTGCATATATTTGAATTGTAAAGAACTGATAAATTGATCACTGTTGTGTTTTCCAAAACCACTATCAATGTCCACATTGCTAACAAGACTTGTCCCACTAGCCCTCTCTATTTCCATCACCTAGCATTGTGAGAACCAATTTTTAAAACGGCACATACAAAATCAGGTGTGAAGAGTTTATTTTCAACTGGTCAAACCCAGAACTAAATGATGCAATGAATAGTAGGTCTTTCTTTGTCTCACTAGAACTTAAAACAACTATATTCCTGACTTTACTAATAAAAACTTGGCAATCCCCATTACCACATCTAGTTATTATTATGATTAAATTCAGATTGCATTCCACTTGTGTTTATTGATGCCTTCCTAGATGAAACTCAGTTTACTGTTCTCCAGCATATACTCCTTTTTATGCCTATCATCTGAAATTTGCAGGAACCAGAATTAATACATTAGTTAAATACTGAACTTCAGGTAGAATGAAAGTGCAAACGCCATTGATTCCTTTTCACCTGGAACACTGTCTATGAAAGACTGTCCAGTTTCTGATTAATGGGGAAGAACACTTAACACTGAAAAATCAAAAGGCAACAACAGGGCTAGACTACTAGCTTTAGTTTACTAGATAATGTGCAATGAAGAAAAATAGTACTTACTCTTCCACTTTCATACAGAGATTGAATCAAACGTCTCTAAAATTCAAGGAGACCCTAACCACTTTTCTTTGTCTCTAAGGGAGCTCTAATAATCAAATCATATGAAAATTCTTTACACACTGAAGTAATAAAGGAAAAAAATGTGATTGACTACGAATCCACCTACAGTTAAATATCAAGAAGTAAACACCAGAAATTTGAGAAAATAATTCCAAAAGAAAAAGTAATTTTTCTTAAGCAACTCTATTATTTTCTACCCTAGTTTTTCTAGACAATTCCTGATAACATGTAAATTTTTGATACAACTGCTAATAGTCAAAACCACAACTAACTTGGATATTGACTAATTTTTTTCTGTTTTAAGGCAAGCTGTTTAGAGCTCTGCCTTCTTTGTTTTTCATATTTAATCCTAACTCTCCATAAGCACTTGAGAGAGGAAAACCTGTTGCGCATAAATTGAACACTGAACCCTAAATCTTCAGAACAGAATATGACAAGACTTGATATACTTTAGAGATCTTTTCTCCTCGATTTGTGTGCATAATATCGACTATAATTTTTCAGGTCCCTTTTAACTCTGTTGCACTTCTAACAGAAGTGCAGCTGCTGTTTATTTATTTTTATTCTTTTTTCTTTTCCCTGTTCATAATACACAGGCTGTCTGGCTCATTTTCAACCTATTGAAATATTTCAATTCTAAAAACAGTACAATAGGCCATAACCACTTATGTGCTTATGCTTAGGAAACCCTTGCTCCCTCCCCCCTTTCTTCTCTCCAACCTTCTGTGAATTTCTAAAAACTAGAAACAAAACTGGTAATTCAAGTGGACATCTTCAGACATCATTTGTTTTGTGCTGTTATTGCTGTTCCCTTCTGAGATTCAAATACCATGTGAAACAACTTGTGGTACTCATTCTGGCACTACAAAATGCAGACATCTACACAAAGTGTGAAATTTACACAAAACCATTGAACTAAACTTTTACAAAGTTAACATCTGTTCAGTTTCAGCCTAAGGCTTAGCGGTAGGTGAGCTGGATTTAGTTAAAAGTACACCTCAATGAGCTGCCATGAGGTCAGGGAAAATAGAAACTTGTGGCGGATAAATGATATTAAAATCTGCCTTGTAGATCTTCTTAAGCAGTGCCGAATTTGAGAATGGTTGTCTTTCTTCTTCCTAACATTAGTCTGTGTATAGCTTTTGGAACCTGCTGTACTTAAAAGTACCATTGAAAAAAAAAAACCAAAAAACAAAAAACAAAAAACAATCCAGAACAAATCCTGGTCAAATTTTACATCAGTTATAAATTTTTCACATGGTCACAGCAAGGCCCCTTTATCTCCTCCCTCAAAGTCACATGATTTTAAAAAATATTTTCTCCTTTTTTGTACTAAATGTTTCCCTTTTGCAGTGAAATGAGCACTATAATGAACACTATTTTAAAATGCTGAATGATTCTGTATGTTACATCACATGAGCCTGCAAAGCCAGGAAGAAGCAATACAAGCCTTCTGTTTGGACTGCAGAAAAACCCAGAAATCTATGCCTATTCAGGATGTTAAATGAGGAAATCACTATAACTGCTCTATATTAAGAAGCTATACCAACAGCACTGACACCCAAACCACTTGCTGTGTAACTGCCCATTAAATTTGTGGTACATTGCCTGCCCTATATGAATACTAACATTTTTAACTTCATGCCTGAGTGGCAAATACAGAAGGGATGATTTATCAAATGGTCCAACACTGAAACTCTCCTCAACTAAGTGGGGGTGTTGAACAAACTCTGCTGTCTTTGCTACAACATGTTATGCCTTGACACAACTTTGACAATATAAACAATGTACTTTGGGGAGATAGGAGCATAAGAAGAGTCCACCCCACTGTCTTTTACTGAAAGTTATTGTCAATATACATACTGGCAATGAAGCAAATATTTATAAGGGAGTGGAAATTAAATAGCTATGATCCCTCTAAGCATTCCCATTGTAGACTACTCCACAAAGAGAAGGTCCACCAATAGTTCAGACTCCTGAATGTACCTAGCTTTGCTACTAAGTAAAAAACCAGAAATGACTAGAATTTCCTGAGGTGTTCTTGTATCCTCATGCCTGGGAGACCATACCTTGCTCATATGACGCCTTCCCTAGGGTCTTCAGAAGACAAGTTATTGATCCCTTCTAAAACGCCTGCACAAAGGGAAGATACTTTATACTTACAGGATTATAAACATTGTTGATCATTTCAGCAGAACCATCTAATTAATAGCACAAGCAAGATCAACTATTTTGATAAACATTAGTTCATCTCAGTCTCAATCTCTCATCTGAAATTTTGCAAATCTGAAAAGTCAAATCCCATTAGATGTTTGATATCAGACTCATGAATCCAGTACTCTGGCCCTTAGTTTTGCTGGAGGCTTCACAGCGCACCAAGTAACAACTGTTAACCCAAGACACACAGCAATCACAAACAAGTGCTTAAGAATACTTAGCTGAATAAGTAACAGGGAGAGAAGTGTGCTCCTTATTTGCTAAACTTTTAGCCTTATCACATTTAAAATGTGACTTAAACTTTAATTACCTTAAAACTTAAAAATCTTCAAACTTAATTATCTCTCAGAGTAATTAATGCCTCCCACAGTAATTGTGGATTCAATAACAGCAGTTGCAAGGAAAATACAGTCCTAAACATTAAAACCCTGAGGCTTTTAGTTAAAATATGTTTCCTAGGGCTCCTGTGCCCCCTGTGCAGTAAAAGGGTCTTTGGGAGCGACAGCCAAGCTGTGAAATTTGGAGCATCATCACCAGCCACAAAGTCAGGAGCCTTGAAAGCCAGGAGTACCAATATGCATACTGCATGTGGCACAGCTGCAGACCTTGGCAATCCAGGTTTCCCAGAACTTGTCCAGCCAGCTGGTGGGAATTATCTGTTTTGCTTTTTTTGTTGTTTGGTTGGGTTTTTTATTTATGATATTTGAATAGCCAATATACATCTGTGAAGTACTCCGGTTCTGGTGAATTGCCTTTTTCCCAGGTAACTTCATTTCAGCAGGGAATCCCAAACCTGCCCTGAACATTACATTTTGAGTTACAAACCCTTCCCCCGTTAAGTTCCCTGGGACCAGAAGAGGTCTGGACATATAACCTGCTGCCTTTAGACCCAGAGGACGGGAGGGAAATGAGAGTTACCAAGCTTTTTCACCCAGGAGACTTCTGTCTAGGTAGAGGAGCCTGCCCCAGGCCTTATGACAAAAAACCCTTCTGGAAATATCCAATGCATTCTAGGAGTGTCTTGTTCATGTTTTAGGCAGAAAACTGTGACTTAGATTGAAAGCAATTCATCAGTTCTGAAATTACCAGTCTGAAGACTGGACAAGAGGCTCAACAGCTGCAAATTGATGTAGGTCTACTAAAACCTATGCAGTTAATCTCTGCATTTTTGTATTACATGATTGGAACTGCTCAGTAATATTTTTTGCTATGATTAAAGTAAACAACAGACTGAAATGAACAACTCTTATCTTCAGGTGCTTATCTGGAATTACTGCCATACAGCATGCAGGCAAGTTTCTTAGACAAGTAAGTCGGTTCATTCCTCAGGCCCTTTCTATCTGCGAGCCAAACTGTACCCATACCAAGTGTTTATTCACAAATTGCAGACAGGATCTGGTCAAAAGCCTCCACATTACCACGATGAACAACAGCCAGACACTTAGGGATACTTACAAGCAAGACAACACAGAATGTTAGCTCTGTTAATATTGCTTTTAAGCATAGCTTTAGAATAATGATTTTTTTAAAAAGATAGGTTTGATCTGTAATTCAGATCACATGTATCTTTGATTTGCTACCCCCTTCTCCTTTCACCCTCCCTTCTCTCCTCCCTCCCCCCAAAAGCTTTATATAAAGTGGCTGGAAAGCAAAGTAGGAATCTATGCAGACACTATCCATCACATTTCTGTCTTAATTGAATGACACCAGAATGAGATCGATAAAATGTAACAAGAGACAGCTTTGCATTTCCACACTCACTTATTCTCCCTCTCTATTACTGCCAGCCATCACCGTGACCAGAAAGCCTAAGTATTGAGTTTGAACACTGCTGCCAAGCAAGCTGTTAGTATATGAATAAACTTGTCTGAAAACAATAAAACTTATAATACTGGGAAAGGCCAAAATGTCAAAAGGCCATTGCAAAGAGCCTTAAATATGCTGCTTTTAAAGCTGTACTATAGAAACACATGAAGAGTTTCTAAATAACATGGGCAGTGGCAATTCTTCAGATATTCCCTTCATTCCCCCAAGACATGTCTGTATGCTTGTGTGTGTGACTGCCTGACATGCAGTTGTGGTGACCTCTTGGCACAAATCAGCAATTTTGACAATAAACCCAGACCAGCTGTGATTTCCCTATGTTCAAGGATTCTGAGATCTCCAATGCATTATTGATAATCTCATTGCTGTGCTAAAAGCAGAGGCTGACACACTCATAATCCCAGACTTTTCCTGAAAAGCTCCAGCATCATATACCAATCGATCATGAGAAATAAAATGAAAAAGCCCATTTCAAAACACACCTACTTTTTGTGTATTGCATCCATTTCAGTATGCAGGCTAAGGAAAAATTTAAGTTTTTTTTCAAATTTTTTTTTTCCTAATATTCAATTACAGTGATCTTGTACTCCTACAGCGTAAGGGTAATGCTAGATTATTGGAAGCATAATTAGTATGTCAGCTTTGAAGTCACTTTTATGTTTAAAGCCTACACTGCTGTTGTAGTTAGACTCCCCAGGCAGAAGTAGCATGCATTCAACTAGGTATTCGGCTAACCGCAAAGCAAATCAGAGTGCCCAATGCAAACAGGTAACAGTATTTTTAAAAAAATAAAAAAAAAAAAAAAAAAAACCAAACCAAACAAACTGATCAAGTGAACATGGTGAACAAAATGAATTCGAAAGACAGGAAGAGGAAAGAGTTAACAATAGTAAAACATTTACATGCACAGGACACAGCTTCAGTCATGCATAATTAGAAGGCTCCTGAAATGTGAAAACTCAAATATTACCTATTTTCTAGTTTTAGTTTAGTACTTAAAGAAATGTTTAGACTTTGCATCACAGGAAATGTTCTCTTCATGTTTCAAGACAGGCTGTCATATTTCAGCTGGAAACTCAATTAGATAGTAAAACAATTACCGTACAAGTACAAGCACTTCTGCCAAGCATTATTAAAACCCAACTGATGAGACACTTGGCCTCTTAACTTCAATAGATAATTCTTCATGCCTGGTTGACTATGTTTCATTGTTTCGTCTTTATTATGTTCATGCTTAGCCTTAGAGGAGCTTTTTTTCCTTATCTTTTTTTCCTGTACCAACAATCAAATACAACTTGGCTGAACGTACAAGGCTCAGACACTCATGACTTGTCCAATTAGAAAGATTCTACAGTTCATCACTATTTAGCAAATCTAACAACTGTAGCTTTTGTTGATACTGCATCTTTAGAAAGTATATTTACACAGTAGACCCAAAAGGAACTACTTTTCAATATTATACCACGTTACAGTAAATACACACAATTACATTAACAATCACCAAACAGGCAGCATTATTGAAAGTATGCTCAAAAATATTTGTATATTTTCCTCATCTTTCGAAACAATATCTAATAGAATAGATATCAATAGTTATCAATAGGAAAATTAAAATAAAAGAGTTTTTCTGGTTTAATTATTCTCTCCTCATGTAATGATGAAATCCAAAACACCTAAGCTTAGGACCTAAAATTTTCATTTAGGCACTGCAAGGATGAACCTCCCCTTCAGTGGTCAAATTCAGAGAACATAAACTAGGCAGATGTTTGAAGTCCAACAAAACCATCATCCTCACATTCAAGCAAAACTAAAACACAGGCACATGCAGATGAGAAAACATGCCAGAGACAGGCATCAAGTTCTTCCTCACATATATGTAAACACCAAGGGACCTTATGAGTAGCAGAAGCAGGACAGCCTGGACAGCAGGTGTCCCCTGATACCCAAGTGACAGGAAGCTCTCCAAGCCCACAAACTCCATCACAGGGGAAGTGTCCCACATTTAAAGTGGCAACAGACTCTCACCCCTCCTGGGAAATGGTTCATCTGTAGTCAATTTGCAAATGTAGAAACCAAGGTAAGTGATTTGTGGTAATGTGTGAGAAAGGCTTCAGGCTTTTCAGACACCCACACACAAGTGAAGTGAATTTTGAGTGTATATGGCATGAAGTTATGGGATGCCATCTTTCAGTTACATCACTGTAGGAAAGAGCCATGAAGTTCATTTCAACAGGCATCCAGGAGATGGCAGAGAATTTGGCAGAAGGCCACTGTTCCAACTCCATCCCCTGCAAGGCCACCACAGGACTGGGGTGTGGAGACTGTGCTATGCAGAGCAGCTGGTGCAGAGGGCAAGATGCAGGACTAGCTCCCACGTATCTGCAGCTACCTGGATTTGAGGTGTAGTAGTGATTTAATGCTCTTCTATCACTACTCCCCCTTCTTTCTCTCCCCTGTGCCAGAGCTTTGCCATGCCTGAAACCAGGCAAGGCCCAAACTAGGTGGTTTTCCATTGGGCAATCTGATGTGGTGCAGGTATACCTCTACAGTTTAAGAGGAGTGTGTGGCACAGCCTGCAGGGATATGTGAGCAAGCATAGGCATCTTACCGAAGTCTGAACACTTCTCCTCATATACACTCACAGTTATAGTCAGAGCAAAGATCTTAAAATACACAAAAGTGCAAGGCAATGAAATAAAATAGACACAACTACACCACTAAGGGTTACAGGTGGAAACACAGGCAAGCAGCAACCTTCTGTCTTTTGCTGGGGCAGTTTTCATTTACAAATACTTCACTAAAACCAGCTCAAGCTGTTTTGCAAAATACCATTCTTTGCTGGTGCACTAGATTGCTTCTCTTAGTGCCTTTGAAACCCAGATATTTGCATGTATTTCACTCCAAACACATGAAAGTACAGGGTCCTCAGTGAAAACTGGGGATGGGATGGAGATCAGAATTATTGTTGCATTGTGACTGCTACACAGTTAAAGATTTCATAACTGAAGGAGGCTGAAAAAAACCAAAATTCCTTCAACAAATTTTAAACAATTCAACTTGCCAAGAATCTTACTTCACTATTTCTCTTTAACCCAAGAAACTGCACTTACATCATACTAAAAATTTCTGACTCCAAATACCAAGTTTTCTGTCTCCTTTTTCTCAAAAGCTGTTTTTAGGGGGGAACGAATTTCAAAAGTAAAAAAAGTAAAAGTCATGTCAAAAAGAGGTATGAATTTGCTTATAGAATTTAGTAATTCTAAAGATTTTATTTAAATAACTTATGACCTTATAATGATTGAAATGTGCATAAATTTATACACCTCATTTAAAAATTATTTTTTAAATATAACTCATAATAAAAGATGAAAATAAACAAAGGAATAAGAAATCATGATTTTGAAAATCTTCTGAGTGTAGCTAAGATCAAAGATAAGTAGGACTAGGCAACAATCACAGAGACAAATTTCATAATTGGTGCAATCTTCTACCAGAGAAAAGAAAGATCCAGTTCTCTCAGCTTTGTACTACAGGATTAGAAAACAGAAAAGAATAGTATGATTTGTGGAACTATAAAAGCTTATAAAATCGTTCTTATATTTTGAAGTTTTTTTGCTTTCAATTTTTTTTTTTATTCATTTATTCTTATGAGACTATTAAAACTCCCTTGTAATATTGATTTAATATTTAGTTCCTTCCTTCTCTATTCTACTTTGGTATATGTTGCTCAGTATACCAAATTTTGTGACACATACTCATTATCTTTATTTTAAAAAATTCTTTGGAAACAAACAACACACAGAAAAGGAGTTTTTTCCATAGTGCTCATATGAAATGTGGAAATGTCTTTTACTTTCTGAATTTATTCTAGACTTTATTTACATACCATAAAAATAATGTAATTTGAAAACCATGGTTAAACGCAGCTCTGTACCAAATACCAGTTTCATTAACAAGTAGAAAATATGATGAAAAATTCCATGGTGCTATTCTATTCCCCTGAAATACAACTTTTTCATCAAACACGCTGTAAAATATTAGGAAAGAAGTGGGGTTCTAACTGGTAAAAAAACCCAAAGGCTAGACTTTGTAAAGTAACTGCTGGGTAAGTTGCTAAGGAGTACTTTGGTACGAAAAGCTAATGTTTTACCACATGAATCAATTAACACATTATGTTACTAATATATTCTTTCATATCAGAATGACTTCAAGCTCTTGAAGAAATAACATTTACTTTATTTCAGGAAAAAAAATTATGCCAGAAATCTGTTTGTTATCACATTTATTTAAATTATGCCAGAAATCTGTTTGTTATCACATTTCTATGAAGCAATTATTGCATACAGCAAAGGAAAAAGTTTATTCTGACATATTAACACTAGGAATATTTATGGAGAAGGAGAAATGCAGAGGAAGCTTGAACTTAATAATGCAGGGCCATTAATTAGCATCAAATGAAAGAAAAGCAATAAAGCAATTTTGTCACCAATTACTGACAATTTGCCTAAGTACAACCATTAATTTTTGGTAATATAGCCCCATAAAATTAAGGGAACAAAACTATTTGAATCAATAACCTTTGCTAGTCTATTTCCACTAATTTAACTTAAGAAATATCAGAAGTTTTGCAAACTTTAAATGCCTTAAGAAAAATGGAAAAACATATGGTTACGATTTCCTACCTAAAAGCTGCTACTTTCTGATTTGAGGCTTTTTTTTTCTCTTTCGCTTTTTTTTTTTTTTTTTTGGTTTTGTTTTTGTTTAGGGTTTTTTTGTTTTGTTTTGTTTTTTTCCCCCTGAAAATAACGAAAAGTAGAGTGGCCAAAACAGTGGCTCTGGAATTACCACAGTTAAAATATTTGTTTACATACATTTTTTCTATTTTCTTATTTTTTTTCCACTTAGAGTTTTCACAAAAAGAAGCCTGATTAGAAAGCCCAGAATATCAGTGTTTAATAGCTTGATTAAGGAATCTCCAGCATTTACCGGTACTGCCAATATTAACATCAGGCAGTGACAGGAAATATGAACTATATTTTTGCACTGGGATACGCTTCTAGCCTTTCCCACCTCCAGCCTTAAGAAAACAACAGAAACCATCAGCAAATCCCCGACATTCACTCCCCCCCAGCTCGCATCCCATAGCAGAATCTCTTCTGACAGACAGCATCACCCACCGACTGCCATTGGAGGAGAGCAATGGCCGCGCAGATATGGCCGCAGCAGCCTTGTCTCATGCGTCCCCCCTCCGCCCCTGTGCTGTGTGCCGCTGGCTTCATAGCACAAGGTCAATCAAGTATACACAACATTTAATCAGTACGGCTACTCAGGAGCAGCCTTCCTGAGAGCTGACAAGCACAGCGCCCAGCACTGCTGACAGTCTGTGCTAATGCTTTAAATGTTAAAAGCAGGCAACGTTTCCTAAAGCCAAAGTTTGGCAAAACTCTCCTAAAGATGGTGATGACTTTAATTAACAAATGTGCTTTCTGGAGTGCCTTTTCCCTCAGCACTCATCTGTGTTTGCTCATCAGGAAGCCGGAGGAACCTTTTGATAAGTATTGAGAAGTCTTTGGGAAAGAAAAATACATGCAGAACGCTCGTGTGTCCCAAAAAGACTGGCTGAAGAAATTTACAACATTTAATCAGCATCCATATCAATTTATAAACCTCGGGTGCTAGAGTACAAATAAACACTCTAAAGGGTTTTAGCCGCAAGGAGATAAGATCTCTCCCTGGGGAGACGGCTAGAAACTGCTCCATTGCCTTTGTGCAGACTACTGGAATGTGCTTGCTTTTCATTTCGGTCTTTGTGTCTGGCACTCAGGCCTCACAGGCAGTGTCTTAAGCCATGCAGGGTCAGGGCAAACAGAGAACTGCATTCATGGACAGATCAAGTTTATGTGAGAATCTGCTCCTCCTGTGCCCTCAATTTCCATTTGAATTGTTAATAAAATCTCAGCCTGAAAGCACATGATCCCATCAGTGGGGAAGTCATGCAGAGAATCCTCTAGCTCAGAAAAACAAAATTTCTTTATCTTTTTCATCCTCCTACATTCGTGGGAATTATGCCATGTAACTCCCTTCTAAAGTAACACCCTCCCCCAGTACAACACCTGATTGCCAGCCCATAGCTTACACTAAAAGGAGGCGGCCGGGGGGGGGGGGG
>JANRGW010040936.1:3363-18589 GCA_024733675.1 Psilopsiagon aymara
GTTATCAGCGCTGTTCCCAGGCTGAAAGTCAAAAACACAGCACTGCACCAGCTACCAAGAAGGAGAAAAATGACTGCAACTGCTGAACCCATGACAACAGTGAATAGCAATTGGAATAGTATAGTGACTTTGAAACAAATACTGTGAAGTTATAAGTTTTTTGGCATGGCTTCCTAACATTCTTGATGTTATTTGTACTGAAATGACAAGCTTCAACCTGGCATCTACCTTCAGTCCTTTTCCATTCACATAGATTCCGTAATGCCTTTATTTCTCATTCTAAATTGATTTTATACATGGGCATCAACTTGAAGGGTCTGTTCCTCAGGCTCTTTAGAGACCAAACAACCATCTTTAGAGACTGACTGAGCAGCATCTCAGGCCTTTTCCCTGGATTATTTGAGCTCTCCAGATATATTCCTCAAAAGCATCCTTCGGTGCACACAGCTTTCAGTATTGAACCCCTCCAGCCAACACCAGCCTTCCTTTGTGAGCATAGCAGAACTGCTTGGTCTGTAGCTTCTTGAGGGGTGCATTGAGCTCCCCCACATCATTTGATAGTGTAAATACTAGTGCTGACCCACTTCTGTCTTTATCCTTTACCTAATGCTGTGAGCCCTCCTGCCCTGTTGGGAGCACAGCTGAGGTGGCCTTGGTGGCGGCTCACCCAATGGTCTCAAGACTACTAGAGCAGTGCAGGAGCTCTTACCACCTACTGCCTACATGTACATCTCCAGTGCTTATATTAGGAAGAGAGTCCTTCTAAGGTGATGCCTTTGATGAGTGAGGAAAGGTGGTCTTTTGAGAGGGAAGTCATACAATGTGAGCCAGGAGCTTTGTGCTCTTTCTTCTTCCTTCTGTTCAGCTCTTTGCTGGCAGGTTATACTAGTCTGATAGCCTTAGAGGATTCAGTGATGCTAGGGGTCTCATGTTTCTTCTCACCTACTTATTTTTCTCTCATGTGGACAAATACGCTGTCTTTTGTTGTTTATGCTTCCTTTTTTTCCCACCAATTTCACCAATATATAGAAATATAAGAGGGAAAGAAACCTGGTAAAAAGGGCAATTTGTGAAAATATTAATCTATCTAATTATCTTTTTAGGAAATAATTGAAATATGACTGCTTTCTAAGAAAAATTCTTAGGCTAGCAATATTTAGAAAAAGATATTCCCTATAAAATGGAGAAAAACAACTCTGCTTTTTTCATAGAAGTCTTAACATTTCTGTCAGTGTTAGAACTTGATGGGAAACAATCCAAAACGCTGAAATGAATTCTAGACCAATTAATGCTTTAGACTGGAGGAAATAAAGATGTCTTATAACTTAAAGTTTTTTACCTTTGTATTATAGTGGGAGATATAAATAAATAAACAATTTAAATAACAAACAGAATGACATAATAATCACTCTATCCTTATACAAATTTGAATTCTGATGAAAAGGAATTTTTTTGGAGGAGGTGGAACATTCTGCAGACAAATAATTAACCTTGAACATCCGTCAGCACTGGGTATACTATAGGAAAAGAGAATCATGCAGGTGACTTCGAAATGGCACTCCTTACCGAATTACTTAACAATATTCCCATTGTTCCTACTACTCTGAATTTTAAGGAGAAGATAAAGATGAGCCTTACCATAAGGTCTAGACTGCAAAGGCCAAATCCTGTTTTCACTTAAATTTTCTAAACCGTAAGTTTGTTTCCTGAAGCCAGTGGTATTATTAAATTTATGTCACTATAATTAGGAACAGATGTTGGCCTGTGATCTCTAATGCTCCAACACCTAATATGCAGCAACTGGCAATCACTGAGGAGTATCTCTGAAGAAGGCATGCAATAACATTTCAGTGGAGGACACAGAGGTACTCAACAAAACAACAGTGAAGCCAAATGACCTTTCAACCTGCTTATGAGAAACTTTGTCATTTCTGCTCTGAGACAGCTGGAACAGCAAGTAAGAAAACTTAATCTATATCAGCCCTTCCCCAGAGAATGATTCTTTACTGTAAGGGTGGTGAGGCACTGGAATGGGTTGCTCAGGGCAGCTGTGAATGCTCCATCCCTGGCAGTGTTCAAGGCCCAGTTGGACATAGCCTTGGGTGATATGGTTTAGTGGGAGGTGTCTCTGCCCCTGTTAGGGGGTTTGGAACTAGATGATCTTAATGTCCTTTCCAACCCTAACTATTCTATGATTCCATGATTCCATGCTGTAACAGGTATTTAGCACACAATTTAAGTGGTATACTAGGGAAAATGTTTTATATCAAATAGTAGCTGCTGGTACGGGAATAGTAAATGCTCTCATGCTTCAGCATGTAAATCCTCTTGTTTATGTTGCTGCCAACACTGAAGAAAATGATACTGCTAAAGTGACTATGAAGGTTTGCAAACACCGTATCTATGGCTTTGGTCCTGTTTCAGAGAGATCAAGCATTTCCACTGACTCCATCAGCTTGAAAAAAATATTTCATTGTCTGAAAGGGCTCCCTAGCATTGTTGTTTAACTAAGGCTCAGTCTAAGATTTCCTGTGCTTAGATTGATTAAACACAGCGGCTTAGCAATATCAGCAGATTCAGGGTATGAAATTCCTGTCCAGAAACAGTTTTGTGCCTGCTTTGCATAGGAAACAGTTTCTGAAGAGAAAAATGTTCCATTTAATAACTGATTTTTTTTTAAAACCAAAAATGCTGGCTAAGGCAGTAAGTCACCAACAACAGCATCAGTAGCTTGCATTTTAAAGAGCAGCCATAGGAAAAACATGAAGAGTTTTCCTGGTAATAAAAGTTTCACAGTCCATGCAGCTCGAATTATTCACTGGGACACAAAACCATAACCATAAATTATAATGCTATGAATGATTGAGTGTTTCTAACAGGCACAATGCACAAAGAAACACTTTGCAAAAATGAGCCATTGTCCAACTAATTAAATGTCTTTGAAAAGGTTCTAATATCCAGCTCTGAACTCCCTCATCTCTGCAGGTGTCTTTGCAAGTTAATGTTGGCTTCCAAAACTGGTCAGGCTTGAGCTGATGTTCATGTCTCTTGCTTGTGACTCAAAGCAAGCCCAGGGAAACCCTTTTGGGTAGAAGCCTCTTTCCTGTGTGGAAGCAGGAGGCAGAGGCACTGTGTGGCTGGACTCAGGTCAGCACAACCCCCAGGTGACCCTCAGCACTGCAGAAGTCTGTCTCAAGCTGGGGTGGACCTCAATGAGGACAGCTGCTCATTCCACTGACTAAAGTAGGAAAGAGATTCATCTCAAGCAAAGTGAATTTGGCCAACAGGGCTCTCAAGGGAGTCTGATGAATCCTAGGCTTCTGCCATTCTGGGTTTTACTCCTCATATGGAGCTGGAAATGGGTTTTGGGGGAGAAGGACAGCTTTAGAGTGGCAATAACAGTCATATAGTTGCCTGAGAGCAGAATTTCTACATTCAGGTCACAAAGGAAAAACCTTAAACTTCAGAGTAAAAGGGATGATAGGAAACAAATTGTTCTGTGGGTTAGAATGAAAAACCAAACAGTGGACAAGGAACAGTGTATGTATAACAGCTTTCAGCTATCAAGATCCAGAAAGATGAGGAATATTGTAGGAAAAAAAGAAACACAGACACTTTCTCCTTAGGCTTATTAATCTTAGTTCTGAGCTGGTCCCTCAAAATGGAAAGTAATACAGAAAAGTAACCTTAAAAACACTGGTGAGAAATTGACTCTTAAAAGACATTTTGTTTAACATTTTCAGTGTTGAATAATGTCTATTCTTGTGATGCTTTCTGTATCATATTACTACATTATAAAGCTTTACTGCTTTCACTCACAGGATTTTGAACGATTTCCCATTTTATTTGAAATAAAGAAAATCTGTTGCTATCTTCCATGTCTGTGGCAGATGACAGTGACTTGAAAACCCAAATGAAATCTTGGAAAAGTAATTTAAAGGCCTATGAGTTCATTTTATCATAAGCTTTTGGGTCCTGGCTGAGAACTTGGTTCTGGCAATTCTGAGACAGGTTTTCCAATGAGAATTGGTGCTAGCAGATGCCTTTAGTTGAGAACTTATTCATTACCTGTGGCCATCAACATTTAACTTTCAAGCATTTACCCCTTACTGGCATTCAAACCCTCAAATCAAGTGGCTGTGTTCACTGTGCAGTCTGTGGGGAGAGAAACATCATTGTCAGTTCATGGAGATGGGTCATGATGGGGAGAGCTCATAGAAACAAGCCTGCCTGAGCTGAGACCTGTATGCAACGCAGCTGTGGAAGCTGGGTATGACACTTCAGTGAATAAACCTTGTTTCTTCAGCAGAATTGACCAGCAGAGGTGCAGTGCTGTGCTAGGGTGTTTAGTATGGTCTTGTCGCACATGTCAGCTTAAACCATGACCCTGAGAGAGTCAACATGGCTCCCAGGAGCACATTGAGGGTCCCAGACCCCTCAAATGTGACACCCTCCGTGGCACGGCATCAATGCCACCTGATATGTATTTTGAAGCTCAGAGGAGTCAATTTACTCTATTGCACTGGGGTACATTCATGACTTGTCCAATAAGGGGAGCTGATGCTTCTGTGGCCCTGAAGGAAGTCCCTACTAACCTTTGCATCTATGCTCCAGAATATGAAATGGGTGCAGCCTGTTATGAAGTGATAAGAGCATGATCAAAATTTCCTGTGGCCCTGACTCAATCACAAAAGCCCTCAAACAAAGTCAAACACGAAAGATTATTTATCAAAATAAAGACTACAATCCATTACTCTATACAAAAAGTGCCAAACTAGAAATAAATAGAAATAGAAGGGGCTCATAAACTGACCCTGCCAAGCCCACTGCTTCCTTCCATCCTGCTTTGGTTTCAGTCACTCAGTGGCCTTACCAATGGCAGCTTACTGTGCTTGGTCCTCTTTTGGCCCTTGTCAGCGTGATACTGTGATCTGCCATGGCAACTTTTTGTCCAGTTACAGTTTAGGTAGGTGACATGCATATAGAAGTAGATGCTCTTCAATGGAAAATTGTTAAGCTGTCTTAAGTATTGGTGCTGTTGTGACTTTTGCACGCAGGAATTGATGCACTGTCCCTTTGGAGGAGCACAAGGACCTTTGCTGTGAATGCGCTTGTAGGTAGATCTCTGTCCTCCCAGCCAAACGGAGCTAACACACAGGATAAAATGCTCTTGTCTGAAAACTGACAATATTATAAATAAATACTCAGATAAAACCTGAGACGGGTTCTAAATCTGTCCATGAAGCATTTTTTTTTGTATCTAAGCATTTTTACAGCATGTTGGGAAAGTTTGCTCTTCAAAAACTGCTTTGATTTAAATTTCAGTACCTAATAAACAGTCTGACCCACAGCTCTGTTCTTTAATGAAGCAGTTTCAAGTGTCAGCACTTGGAAATTTGTGACTGTGATATCAGGAATAACGTGTCCCTCTTGTTTGAAAGAGCAGTTTCCTTGATGGGGTGGGAGGTGAGCAGCTGAGCCACATGGCTTGGGAGGCTCTGACCTGGTTTAGTGCCGAGAAGTCCTCTGTGTGTGTGTGTGTATTCCTCACATATGTGAGGAATATGAAATAATGTTAAGTACATTTTATAGTCATGTACGAAGATAGGATGAGAAATTTGGAGCTGTTCAGCCTGCAGAAGGGAAGGCTGCGTGGAGACCTCATAGCAGCCTTACAGTATCTGAAGGGGCCCTATAGGGGTGCTGGGGATGGACTCTTCATTAGGGACTGTAGTGAGAGGACAAGGAGTAAAGGGTTTAAACTTAAACAGGGGAAGTTTAGATTGGTTATGAGGAAGAAATTCTTCACTGTAAGGGTGGTGAGGCACTGGAATGGGTTGCTCAGGGCAGCTGTGAATGCTCCATCCCTGGCAGTGTTCAGGGCCGGGTTTGACATAGCTTTGAGTGGGAGGTGTCCCTGCCCCTGTTAGGGGGGTTGGAACTAGATGAACTTAAGGTCCTTTCCAACCCTAATTTTTTTATGATTCTATGATTCTATGTTGCAGGCATGGTGATTTCAGATGAAGTGGAGTTAATAATTTCAGTGGATGACAAAATAGCCTGGTGGTGGAAAACCAGATTCTTTTGGAAAATAGGTGTTGTTTACTATGGTGTATGTGTAGAAGGAATGCAGCCTGATGAGTGGTCATCCCTGAACAGCATGGGGGTGGCGGTGGTGCTGCTGAGGAGCTGAGGGAGGATGAGGAGCCTAAGAGTATGTGGTTGAGGACCTAGGTGGGTAAAAGTATGACCTAGACAACTGTTTGGGATGTGGTCTTGGGGAAAACAGAGCAAAAGCAGTGGGGTTGATGGGGCATTGACCTTGAGTGTGTGGGATAGAGATCCTGGGGCAGTTTGGGGCAGCTGTGGGTGTGAGCATGGTGTCTGGAGGACAAGCCATGAGGACCACAAGCAGCAGCTAGAGCAGGGCATGTATGGCAGGGCCATAGGGCACTGGCTCAGGCCCTGGCAGAGAACAGGAGCTGAATTTAAGGTTGTGTGGGATGGTTGATATTAAATAATCACCAAGATGATGTAAACAGTAGTTCTGGGGTCTTGCTCATGGCACAGAGATGATGGATCATGGGAGCCAATTGGCAGGATGGCATGAGCCATGTTTGAGGGATGGGATATTTCCTTGTCAGGGGAGTGAGGACTGATCTTGATCTCCATAAGAAAATGTTGTGTTTTCAGTTGTATCGTTCTTTAATTCAGGAAGATGGGAGACAGTGGTACTCAGTTTCACTCCCATTCATCCTGTGTCTGTATGTAAAAGACTCTGCCGCTCTTGCTTCAAAAATTCCATGATGGTCTTTAACTCCTTGCTAACAGCCAAAAAGTTATCTGCTGAATCAAGGTTTCTGCATGAAAATTTCAGGGAAAGAGAGGGAGCAACATGGTGTTTCTCACTGAAATGGCCTGCCAATTCTGAGCAGCCAATTGGAAAGGAAACATCAAGACAGATAACTGCTTAGTCCAGGGCTGGATAGGAGAAGCTGAGAAAGCAATTTCCCCTCCAAGGATCAATTCCCCAGGCTTGCTTTTGTGCTGGCTTTGTTCCAATATCTCCCTTTAATGTTAATATAGACCATGAAAGCAGGCAGACTAAGAAGTCCTTTAAAATACTACTCCACCTACCCCCAGACTGTAGTACAGGTGACCTTACTTGCTTTGCAAATGCAGTAAGATATTTTGACTTCTTTGCACCATACCAAAGTTCAGGTCAGCTCTGCTGAATCATATGGTATTGTGGCATGGTCTAATGCTGGCATCTTTTGCTCCATCCAATTCTCACACCCCTTACTCAGGAACCCAAGTACCTGGGAGCTCTGGGTCAGGACACGGGAGCAGGAAAATCAAACCAGCTTTAGGAAAGGAGATATTGGTCTTTGGATGTGCTGGTACCTAAGGTATCAGGAAAAAAGGGGTGGGGATGGTAGGAGTTCAGGCTGGATCTGTTGGTACCTAAGGCATAAGGAAAAAAGGGATGGGGATTGTAGGAGTTCAGACAAGTCCTCCACTGCTGGGAAGAACATGAGAAAGCCCATTCCAATGCTTAGATTATTTGGTCCCTTTCCCTCTTCTCCTTCTTTCACAGCAAGCCCATTCCTTTTTTGCCTTGCAGACTTTCTGTGGCAGCATTCCCATTCAGGTGAAACAAGAAGATTTTTCTCTTAAAATTCAGCAAAATTGTCAAATCTTAGCTCCTGGCAGAATAAAAAGTGACAGACAGTGGCAGGGCAAACATCTTAAAGAAATCATACTGTTTCTGGAACTGTAAAAGTGCTGTGGACAGCTCTGTGTGGAGGGAGATAAAATGTATACGCAGGAAAGGCACTAAAAGGGCTGTACCATAGCAGTGCACGCACATCACTGCCTGATGCTGGACAGGGACAGATGACCAACCTATGTGGCTCAGTCCTGCTGTTCCCATTTCCCTGGGCTTACAAGACCAAAGGCTGAGCCTCCAGGAACTCTTCTGATCCTGCTGCTTCCTCTGTCACTCCACTCCAGGCTTCAGGGGACCATAATGACATGAACCATGCAGTGCTCAGGCAACAACTGTTGTTATGATACTGTCTACTAAAACCCTCTCCATTGCCAATCAGGCACTGCACTGAATCTACTTCAATGCTGATTGCCTGTTATCAGCTATTTCTCTTTAGTGGAGTTCAAAAGGAATACACTTGGCTAGCACTTGGGTGACTTTTTAAATCCTCTCAGTAGAACAAAACCGGGTTTGGAAATTCCTGAAGGAAGAGATCTTTGTGTTACAATATGTGGAGAGGTGTGGACCCACATCCTCAAAAATCCTCATCATCCTGTTGAGTAAAAACTTCTGGATAAATAAAATAATGGGCTGATTCCCATGTCCTGGTCAACTACAGGGCTTTAATGAAGTCAGGGGACTTTAGATGATTCATCCTAGCTGTAGATCTATTGCAGATTAATTTAAGTGGTTAAGCTGTAAAGAGAGGTATAACCTGATAAAGAAACTGCTACTGCGGCCTCTTTCATGTCCTCATCTATTTCACAGTTCCTGATCCCTGTTTATGCTCTGGAGATGGTGCAGAGGTCAGCTATTGAATGGACCTGACTCCCATCTCTTTCTTTTACAAGCTGAAGATGTGCATGATTCCACAAGGACTCCCAGGATTTATCACTGGAAGACTTAAGGTCTTTCACAATGTTTTAAATGAACCTTCTGCATCTCAGATAAGGCTTGCAATAAAGATCCTCTCTCCTGGAGGTAGCACTGCTTACCTCCTCATTCCTAGTTTAGCAGAGCTCTGGCCTGAGCTGCTTTGGGTGGCTGGCAGAGATTGCACTAGCCAGGAGCTGGGGCATTGGAGAGGAGGTTCAGGCTGTAGCTACAGATCACTGAGCTTATGGACTGTATGTCTAGACATATGTGAGATCAATGAAGAGCACAACTCACCTTGTTTCTTCAGCAGATTCACTCATCTGCTACTGAAACCAAATTCCAGTCTCTCAGATTCAGGGGCTTAAAAGTGGAGCAAATGAACTGAGTCTGGTCCCTGCCTTCTGCTGAGCCCTCCCCTTCCCAGGATTTCAGGTGGAATGAGAAGGAAGGGTATGAGCCTTTTTATAGCCCTCTTTGTTTGAAGGATCTGTCTTTACTGTTACACTTTTGTTTCTTTTTTTTAAAACAAAGGCAGTTATAAATAGTCATGGTGCTGTCTCATGAGGAAAAGGTTTCTGAGACTGGGCTGAGTGCACTCAGATTATGAGCTGTTGAGACCCGGTTTTGGGAGAGCCTGCTTCTTTCTTGCTCCCTTGTTGTCTGTTGGGAAAGCTTCTGCCAAATGGCCTGGTACTAAATGTTCCCCATAGGAGTGATCCCAGTCTCACCAGTTTGAGCCTATTATTTTAATATTAGTTATTCATCAGTAATGAAACATGCAGTTAACCTAACAATCTCAGCATATGTAACTGAGCATGAGGCAAGAGGTTCTTTTAATATTATTATTTTTCCTTCATCTGCTTTCAATACCTCTTTCCTCCTCAATGAAAGTTTTAATTACCTCTGAGAACAATAACTTTATAAAGGACCTATCTGAAACAGTTTGCCTAGGGATGAGCAGCGTTGCAATGTTAGGTCTCTGAAGGAAGCTGAGGTTGGCAGGGACAGTAAATTCTTGTTATCCACTGAAACCTTGGAGTAGAAAATTTCAGAATCTGTTTCCATTCTGACCAATCTGTCTTGCTTTTGTGTCTATTCTAAGCATTTCTCCCCTGTTATCTGCATGCCACACACAGAACAGTGTAAGTGGAAATATTAATATCCCGATGAAATATTTTTCACCCTAGCTCACTCATCATATTTTGGGTATCTCTACTTCTTCCATTCATTACCTCGTCTTTCATTGTTCTCTCCTTTGTACAAGTTGTAAGTCTTTCACAGGTAATAAGGCTTTAGACAGATGATGTTGAGGGTAGACTACAGAAAAAAAGCAGAGCCCAGACCTTTCTGTTCAGCCCAGTCTCCCCCACAACATCAACCTAGATGTCATGGTAATGGGTGCATTAGGAATATAAGCGCGCGTGAACTGAACAAAACACACTGTTGTTGATACAATGACACTACTATTTATTTCACAGTACAATGAAAAAATGTTCCCAAACATACAGAAAACTTTTCTCGGGGAAGGCTGGTGATAGAAATTAATATTTGAGATAAATATAGTATATTAAGACTTGCAAACTTCTTCCATTTTGCAGAATTTTGAATTTGCTTTAGTTATTTTATGGTGCACTGCAATATCTAGCAGGGGTTATGAGAATACTGAGAAATTAAAATTCTTGATGACCATTTCAGTAATGATTTCGAGAGTATACTCGAGAATGCAATACAACACTTCGTACGAAACAGACACCATAATAACATATTTACTTTTCAGTGTGTTTAAGTAAAAAACCAATGAAAACCAACCAATGTAGTTTTCATTTACCAATGAAAAACTATTTTCTTTCCAAAAATTCTTATTAGTTCTGCTCTATGCTTGAGAACTGGCTTGGATTAAAAAGCAGAATGACTTGTACTCCTACCCCAAGCTTGGCAGAGCTTACATAAGTTCAGAAAAGTGTTTAAAAAAGATTTTTTTTTTCATCACTTCTAATTCTTTCTTATCCTTTGCTTTTCTGTCCAGAAGGACACTGTCTCTATATCTTATGATTTCCAGCTACACCCAAGATGCCACAAGCCTCAAGATGAGTTTTATCCTCAGAAGACCTGTAAGCCCATGCCTTGGCTTTTCTAGTGCTCTAACTCCTCAGCTGTCTGGAGGACTTAGGTGGTCCCTTTCCAATGAAAATTAATAGGATCTGAGTCTGCAGGTCTCTTAAGTGAATTTTAAACTTGCATCCAAGAGGCGTAGAGAAACATCCCAGCTTGACAGGCTGAAGCTGCTTTTGTCTCACCAGCACTGCCATGTCTCCAACAAATACTGCCAGTTGAAAATTCTGCTGATCTCCTCACTTCCCAGCCCCCCCCCCCCCCCCCCCCCCCCTTATGCTAAGTGATGGCTGTAGAGAAAAAAATCTCTTTGCTGGCCTCTTGCACACAGTAGGGAAGTTTCTACAGAAACATGCGAGGATGCATTGTTTTTCTGCCATGGGCAGCTGGGAAAGACTGGGCTTGCTGGCAGGGCACAACTCTTACCTGGTGTCACAGTCAAGGGCTGCAAGGAGCAGCACTGCACTGCCAAATGCAATGATTCAGGTCATGCACTTCCCAATTAGCTCACCTCTGTGTTGCCTCCCCCTTCTGTAATTTTGCAGTCAAGTGGAACAGCTCCAGGAGCTGGAGTTGCTGTTAACACACAGGGGTCACAGAAAATCAAAACATCAACAAAGGGGCAAAGTTTAAAATGTAGAGGGGAGGAGCAGCGCCTGAAAGAGCTCATACTGATCTCTGGGAATACAGGGAGATGATTCAGTCTTAAATGTATATTTAGGTAATTCAAAAGCTTTTGGAGATGACATTTTCCTCTTTGTCAAGGCCTGTTGCTCTGATGGAGTTAGCAAAGACAGACAACTGGTGGCTTCCTGGCTCTGCATCTTGGCCCCAGCATGAGCCTTATGACTCCATCTCCACTGCTGACAAAGTAAGAGCTGGCCTCCAGGCACATGAGAAGCTGGATCAGGATATTTTTATAATATTAATGCTTAGTTTTTCTCCAAATAAACTTTTGCAGGAAAATGCACCCTTTATGAAACATACTGCATCAACGAAATGCCATGTGATTTTGGTGCAGTACTTTTGGAGGAATATAGGAAAATAAATAACCCATTGGGTAAGAGAAAACAGACGTTTTTACTTGGAAGGAAGGCATCTGCAATCTTAAAATGCCTCCTCAAAATCTACAAAGTCCTTGTACCAGACCATAATAGGTACATGGAGAACCTGCACAGGAAACATGCACTGGTGAAAGGGTCCTTCTGAGATGCCCTTCTGGTTAAGATCTATTCTGGGCTTCCTGAGCCAGGAGTGCTGTGTTTTGACAGTTCTCACTTTTCCACTGTTTGTTGCGACCGGCTCTGGCAGAGAGTGAAGCTTAATGTATCAGGTCTCTGAAACACTGTCCTGAATTTGAGGGCAGGAATCAAATGGTGATACTGAGCTGCGAAGGGAGAAGGGAGTAAGCAGGAGTCAGAAAGTGTTCAAGCCAGAATTCTGGCTAAAGCCAAAAGGAAGAATGTGTGAACCCTACTACAGTAATAAAGCATTATGAATGATCAGTGATGAGAACCTCAGTTTGACCGTTCGTTCAAAGAAGGGTTTTTCCCAGCAGCTAAAGGACAGTCATTTTATACCTCAGCTTATTGAGGTATACATATGAGGCTTTTCATGGCCACTTGATACTTTCAGGATGACCCCCTAAAATAGCTGAAAAATCATTTGCTGCTTCTTTAGGGCAGCAATGTGTGTGGCAGAAGGCCAAGGCAAGCTGTATTTGTTGCTGCGCTTGAGCCATCATGCCCAAAAATCAGGAAAGTTTTCCTTTAAAATAATTTAAAATATTCTGCCACAGTGGAAAAATAACAGTCACTTGGTTAATTCACTATGACATGTGTCTGCTCCTTCCAAATTATCATATTATCTCAAGTTTATGAGCCAAAGGAGTCTATCAGTATGCAGGGACTTGTAGAACCAGCAGGTTTGAAAGATGGCCTGTTATCTTCCAGAGGCAGCAGGGTCTGTAACCCAGTAGGTAATTACTGCTTGTTTTGTACATGACTTTCAAACTTCTGATAGTTCCTTGATGGCTCATTGTAGCTGTCAAAATCCAACTAGAGTAAATCAATGTTTGAATTTATATCTTCTGCTGCAAGAAAAGATATTCCTAAACAGCATAAAAACTATGTCATCTTATTGATTTGTTTGCCTTTGTCTTTTGAACTGCTTTGGTTTGAAAGCATTCATTTATTTTAAAGGTACTTGTTTCTAAATTCAGTAAAACCAGAATATTTCCCAGAGGGATCTCCTATTAAAGTCTATGTGTTTGGTACCACTGGCCTGTGGTTTTCTTATCAAACTAATTTAATACTAGGCAGAAGAAGAAAGAAAAGAAATTAACTTAATTGCTAAAGACATTAAAAAAAAAAGTCAAAAGAGATAGCTTTTGACATAAGTTACTAGAGCAAAACAAGCAATTTTGTTCATGGAATGACAACAAGAAATGGAAAAGGTCAGTAAGGATACCTTCTGTCTTTACTCTCATACATTCTCTCTTTACCCTCATACCTGCTCTCTTTATCCTCATGGTCAAGACTCAACAACTAGCAAAAAACATTCCTGTCAAATTTTCAGCACCCTAATGATACCTGTGTAACAACAGGTGAAACTCGCCTTAGGCAGGGATTCAGCACAAAGTCTATGACCTAGCCTAAGACCTACTGCTTACAGCATTTAAGCTCAGGGGGATGAGATCTCCATTCTGTAAACCCAATGTTTTCTCCAGTTTTTCGTGGTATATCCAGGGGCATTATTTTTAATGATATTGGAAATATTCCCATCTGGAAATATTTGCCCAGGAATGCCCTCTCTCAGGCAAATCACTGAGACTCAAAAGCAAATAATCATCTCGCCCCTGCTTCATTAGTCTCTAAGGTGAAGGCCAGTGTGTGTCACCTTGACTAAGGCAGCAAATGCAGATCTCTTTCTATCCATCTGCCACTAAAATTCAACTCACCCCGCTCAACTTAAAGACTGGGAAAAAACAATTCCTGACTACCATAGAGGACCATGCTGCTTTTGAATAGTAACACTTATATGCATGTAGGATGGCAGAAAATAAAGCAAAATACTTTACCTTTCCATTTTATAATGAACTTGGCATTCAAGCAATGCATGATAGGATTAATCAAGGTGTTTGGCTTTATCTCAGTTCTTTGCAAATTTAATGCATATTTTCTAAGTGTGAAGAACCAAGCATGCTCTCATTCGTAAGCACTTTCTTCTTTTCTCCCAGGGGCTAAAAATCAGCCAGTGAGTTTGCCTTAGATTTGATTTCTTTATATTTATAAAGTATGAAATTTGCAACTACTGCACCTTGTCATAAGTCTTACAATGATGCTCATTACCTGAAACTGCATGAAGAGCTAACTCGCTATTCTCTTCAGTGTAACAGTGAGGAAGAAAACATGTCCCCATGAATACAGAATAACCTTTTCTAGGGGTATGCACATGTTGCACCTGCTTCTATAACTATTTTTATGTAGCCCTATCATCTCCTTGAATAACATTAGTTGGGTTGACAGAAGTACTTTTCTGCTGATATGAACAAAAGTACAAAACCACAAGAATATATGTCCAAACACTGACCAAAAGACCACATCTTGTCTCTGGCAGAAATCAATAATATGGATACTTCACAGTAACCAAAACCAAACCAGCAAAGAAAAGGGGCATAAGTTCTTTACTCTTAGGATAAACATTCATCTCTGTGCCTGAGCCTGTGGATCATTAAGTTTATTAGAAGTTTTGTTTATCAACCTTCTGTGTTTAGATTTGCCCTTTTCCCAGCCCTTTTATAACTTTGACCTCCACAAGTGTTCTGTGGTAATGAGTTCCCGGTTGTACCACACACTTAAGGAAAAACATCCTTTCATCTGTCTTAAGCCATCATTGTATTGGTAAGGAATGTCAGGTTTTCTCACTTTCTCAGACAATGTAACCATATCTTCCAAACTGATTTGGTAGCTCAACATAATTTTGATTTCTATTATTTAAATTCTGTATTACTTCATTTTTTTTTTTTTTTTAAACCTAGATAAGCAGGCTTGTAGTAGCAATCTGGTAGAGATTCAAAGGAAAAACTTGTTTTTCCTAAGGATCTGAGTAGTATTCAGCTGTTTGGAACTAAATCTTTTGTATCAACTATGGAAGTTCAAAGATGCATGGATAAAATCAAGTTCTATGTATGTCTGGGAGACTTCTGCCCTTTCTAAATAATCATTTGGTTATTTTGATGAAAAAAGTGAATTACTGGAAGCAATGGTTCATATGCATTAAGGTTCTGCTCTGTCTCTGTTGCTCTGAGGATGTAACTGCCAGAATTGTTACTAAACTGATTTGTTTCCCCAGTAAAATAATAGAAGCTTGTGATGTTTTGTGTGCTTATGTAGTGGTTTAAGCCATAAATCAGCCACGCAGTTTCTTCACTCACTTCCCCCTTTTTCTTCCCTCTGCTCCTGGAGGGAT
>JANRGW010040937.1:0-18391 GCA_024733675.1 Psilopsiagon aymara
AATACTCTACCAACTGCAGGTTTCTTCCTTGCATTACATATTGCTTTTATTGTCAATTTTCATTCCTGCTTTTCAGGCTTTATTTTCTTTAATACTTCAATGAGGATCTGTTCCTTACGGCTTAAACTTTAGAGTAAGTCCCATTGGTTTGTTCTTTTTCAACCTCACTATCACAAGGCGCTCTATAAAAGCTTGCACAAAAGCCAAATTGTCACGAAATCCCTTCGCTAAGTTTAACTACTCGACACTGTTCTTGTTTCTCCTATGATTTAAAACTTTACAAAGAGTTATAAAAAAGGTCAATGGGATTTGGCACCTTCAGAAAAAATTAAAAGTGTAACTTAGACCAAAAATAAAACAAAAGCAGAAACAAAATCATTGATACTTACAAATTAAAACACCAGTGAAGATAATGTCTTACTATGCTCTTTCACCTTGTTTTCTCCTCTAGAGTACTTGCAGACTGTCTTGTTACCGAGTATCTTAAAAAACTCATTGATTACAGACTGGAATGGATAGAGACAAATTACTTTCCTCACAGTTCCTTCTCAGTGGCTTTAGTACTCCGGCAGCTTCTCCGCTCCTAGGAAATACGAGGTGCCGAGCGATCGTTCGTGGTTGTCTTCTTCAGTTTGACGCCGCGCCGAATGGCATTCAGCATATCCTCCCCTTGCGGGACGTCCCCGGGACTCAGCTCTCCGGGATCGAGCTCCGGCTGCCCCGCGGGCGCCAGGGCACCAGCACCATCCCGGTCGCTTTCCTCACCCTCTCCCTCGGGAACCGCTTGCCTCTGCTCGTCGGCACCGCTCAGTTTCTGGCTGGACGGCGGAGGGTTGACGGATGCCTGCCCGCTCCATGAGGATGAGGGCATGCTGGCGACACCCTGCCCGCCGTCTCCTGCTGACGGAGACTCAGGGCTTTGCTCAGGACACTCTTCTGTCCCAGCAAGGGTGCCGGGCAGCCCCCCTGGCATATCGGGGACGGTCGGTGTTTTGACAGGAATCACTGGGGTCTTGATCGGGATGGGCCCTCCCCCGATGGTGCCGCGTCTGACCGAAGGCTTGGTGGAAGGGGTCCGTCTGATGGTGGCGACGCCGGGGGTGACGATGACCGGTCCAAGCGTGGTGGGCAGACCTGCGGTGGAAGCAGGACGCTTGGTTTGAAACATTCTGCGATAGGACTGGCTAATGTCGCTGTTTCTTGGGATGGTGGAGGATTTGTCAAACTCTTGTTGGTCTGCCTCCTGGTCACCACTCACAGAGAAATAATCATAATCTGAAACTGATGCCAAAAGACACAGTTAGGAACAAGCTGCAGAAGACAGCTCAGTCATCACAGAACCAGAGAATGGTTTGGGTTGGAAGGGACCTTAAAGATCAACCCAGTACAACCCTCTCTGCCATGGGCAGGGATACCTTCCGCTAGACCAGGTTGTTCAAAGCCCTGTCCAACCTGGCCTTGAACACTGCCAGGGATGGGGTGTCAGTAAGTTTGAGGTGTATATAACCAAAACAGTATATACACCAAAAAAGCCTGGAGGCCAACAGCAATAGAGAGGTTTCACCTTTAGGAGGAAGGAAGCCTGAGACACTGTGACCAAGAGTCTCTGACTGTGTAGCTGAAGGCACGCACTGCAGCAGGGCGACCCTGAGGCTTCAGGGTGCCCACATCTCTTGTGACAGAGAACAAGAACTGCACCACTCAGTGCCATCTCTAGAACTAATTAAGTAGCAAAGACTCAGTATTTGTTTGCAACACTATGATACAAAAAACATCATTCTACAAGCCATATGTGGCCACTTGTAGATACAAATACTTAAACCAGTCAGTGACTAAGAGGTGTACTGTAGGCTGGGCACTGTGTGGCTCAGGGGACTGTGTACCAGTGATTTCTACTTACTTTGCAATCAAGGTAGATCCCAGCTGTCAGCTCTGAAAACTCAGCCTCAGCTTTAGTAACTGCATCGGGTTCCTTCCTTTCCATGTAACTGCTGAGCCAAGCTGGGCTCTCTACAAGCCCCATTGCCTCTTGCAGCTGCACAGCACCACTGACCTCAACTGAGCAAACTAGGTGGTTGCTGAACCCCAAACACCAAACTCGGTACCTCTCAGCCTGCTGCTGGTTCTGAACCAGGGTACAAACCCCAACACCTTACTGCAGCTCCCCAGGTATGCCCGAGTTAAGGTCTCCAATGGATTCCTTTTCCAAATACAATATTTCTGCTTAGGTAGGAAATAAAAGGTCACAAAGGGAAACCGAGAGCAGATTCAGAGCACTGATGGAAGAAGAAAGCAAAGCTCATGAGTGCGTATTTGCGAAGACAATAGCCAGAAAGGACACTACTACCACAAGAAGGATGCAATACCAGTATCATTCCATTTAACCCATGAAATGCAATTCCAGCATCTTCTTTAAAATACTGGCATCCTTTAGCTAAAGCTCATTTTAGTAATGCACAAAAAAATACGATCATTCAGTGCACTATGCAGTAATCCAGGTGTGTATTTAGTTAATAAATCCAGGCTGCATTCCTACATGGAAAAACTTCACAGCAGCAACATTTGCCCTTCTCCCCAGACTCACCCAGTGAGTGCCAGCTGCTGGAATACAGCTCCTTGGCACCATGGGGTGAGTGTGATGGGTAAGCTTGGGAATGCTCTGAAAGAGAACATCTCTTAGATGGATCCCATACCTTGGGATGGGATCGTGTCCTCTGAACAGCACGGAGTGGTTGTCTGGGTGCTGTAGCCACTGGAGCACTGCAGAGAATCCCGGCTGCTCCTCTGGGTGTCCAGCTGCAGCCCTCTTGTCAGAGCGAGCGCCAGCTCCTCGCAGGCCTCCATCTCCTCACCCTGCTGGTTACACACAGGGAAGAGACTCGTTTTGTCTAGAAGGGTGACAACTTTCAGCTGTCTCTCCTCCCCACGCAGAGCTTGTCACCATCACAACCCACCAGGACTGCATCCAAACACTTACTAGGGCTTAGAAACATCAACTTCTTTGGATGCTGTTCTTCAAATGTCAGTACCAAATGGCACATTCTCTCATGCCTTTTTGTGACTTCCACTGACCCCACCAAAACCTCACCAGTATCGCTGGCCAGATAAACACATGCCAACATAGAATGACAGGATGGTTTCTGTTGGAAGGGGCCTTCAAAATCATCCAGTTTCAACCCCCTGCCATGGGCAGGGACACCTTCCACTAGACCAGGTTGCTCCAAGCCCCGTCCAACCTGGCCTTGAACACTGCCATAGATGGGGCAGCCACTTCTCTGGGCAACCTGTGCCAGTGTCTCAGCACCCTCACAGTAAAGAATTCCTTCCTAATACCTATCTAAATGTATCCTCTCCTAGTTTAAAGCCATCCCTCTTGTGCTGTCATTCCACATCAAGAAGTGTTAGGAGCCAGCACATCCACCTCCTCTGTACCAAACAGTGTATCTGAAACCAGAGTGTCACCCTTGTGGCAGCCGACACGGTCATGCTCCGGGGTCTCTGAGCCTCCTCCGGGGGCACGGGGGGTCCGCTCGGAGCTCCTCCATTGACATCTGGCTCCCGCTTCTCCTTGCGACGCTGCAACGTGTTCACCATCGGTTGATCGTACGGGCCTGGCTTGGCCCAGTCCTAAGGAAACGTGCTTGTTAGTGATAGCCTACATCAGCAACTGCTTTAATTTCACACAAACTAGGCACAAGGGCAGTTCTAGTGCAACAGGTTATGTATCAAACTGGATATGCCCTTCTGAATAAGGCCAGAAAGAAATTAACTGTGAGGATATTCACTTATCAAACGTACCCCCTTTATTATCCCCTTTATTATTTCCTATCCTAGGCGCTCTTACATGAAGATATTTAACACTCTAACACTTCAGTTTTCTCTAAATGAAATTCCATTGTGTTAAAGCCTGTATTTTCATAATTTCAAATGCAAAAATCACTGGCACACAGCAGAAAATATACATCTGTGTCCAATCAGTGGCGTAACTGTTCTAGATGGACACAAGTTCTGTATCACATGCTGTCTTCAACTCTGAAAAATTAGGCTTGAACACATTTTTGATGCACATCAGAAGAGCAAGCTGCTCTGAGCAATCACTCAGTTTACTTCCCAGCTGAAATCTAGTTTGTAATAGAGACCTGTAGCAAAGAAAGACCCCATGGAACTACTGCTGCCAAATTTGAAACAGAAACTCCTCAGGCCACGAGGGCCGTGCTCACTCAGGGCTCTATTAAGCAAAGTCCTGAGGGTGTCCAGAAACCACACAAGAGCAGGACTGATCAGTGACCCGTGCTGGGAGGCAGAACCACTGCTAAGCAGCAGCTCCCGCACACAAACTGCTGCAGGGGCAAGTCTGATCCTTGGAGTTTTCCTTCCCCAAGACAAGGGGTGCTTTAAAAAGAAAGGAACCTGTGTGTGAGAATGGGCCACACACCCAGCACTGGCAGCAGCTGGGCAGCTGCCACACAGCCCTCTGATAAGTAATTGATAATGGGCTAAGACCACACTGCAGGTCTGTACTGGCATGTGTCTCAGTCCAAGGTATGGCAAGTGCAAGGTGGCTGCACTGACAGAAGCCCCTGTGCAGACCTATTAACAGATTATTAACAGATATGAAGCCTTGCTTTGCCTTCACAGCTGTCTCTGCTCCAAGTGTTGCTGTGTAATACTCTGCAAAGTGCCCCTAGCACAGACACAACTGTTGACCCTGAAGCCCCAGGACCACTGTGGTCATGCTCTATGTATGCCTCAATAGTCTCCAGCTGCTGGAGAGAAGATTATGGGGGTCCATAACAAGGTACCTCTATTTATGTGTGTAAGGAAGGTCCCGTGGTGTTTGTGCAGTTATCATATCACCATCCACAGGCACCTAAGACCTGTGCAGCTAGCATCGACTGCTCATCAGCCTTGTGAAGATTAAGGTCAACAGACTTACTCTGGGGCAGAGGGGCACTGAGTGGCAGGGACAAGAGTCAAGGCTCTGGCAGACAGAGACGTTTTAATGCCAAGGAAGATCCCGGCAGATCTAGCTGGAGCAATTGGAAGAAGTTACTGCACTCTGCTTTGGTGGTCTCATCCAAAGGAGCAGAACAAGCTGGGTGAGCACATTCAGTCTGTGCAGTGAAGCTGGGACAGCTTCAGCCACCATTAGGTTCAGTTGGTGATGACCACCTTCTTGAACCACTCCAGTTAGGTCTGCAAGAGGATACCTGCCTATGGCTACCACAGTGAGAAGAGCACATCCTTCCACACAGGTTTTCACTAAGCCAACTGGATGTCGAGTCTGCACTTCCCTGCTCAAGTGAGCACTTTGACGGTGCTAAACAAGCTCTTTTCTTGCTGAATAGAGCCCAGAGTGCTTTCATCAATGTTCCAGAGTTAAACTATTCCTTGCTACTTATGTGTTGTCAGCTCTAACATGTTTCAGGCAGTGCCAGAACAGAGAAAGTCATTCAGAAACACCCCCTACCAGGTATTAGCTCTCTGATTATCACCATGCAGTGCCCATTCAGAGTGATATTAAACAGAGCAAATCAACGAGTAATTACATGGATCGAAAGGGAGCAACTACTGCCGTGTGCACGCTGTTGGGATGAAGAGGTGAGGACTGCCACAACAAAAGAACACAAACCTTCCAGCTAGGGATCTTAGATGATGGTAACATGCCTGGCCCAATGGTGTAATAATGAGCGTAGTCTGGAAGGAGGGCTGAGGGAGCCCGAGTCCACGCGCGGGAGACAGGCGGGAAATGAGGGAAAGGACCTGCACCAACTGAAGCTACGGATGGGTCACTTGATAAACTACAGTGATAAAACCCATTAGACAACTGGAAACAAAACAAATACAAAAAAAACAAAATCAGAGAACTTAATATAAACAGAATGAATATGAAAATACACTGTGACTGATGGCTTGAGGGAGGAAACTTCTGCATCATAAAACAAAAGAAAGGAAAAGCTTAGCTTTGCTGCACATAAACAACAGGCAATCGACACAATGCTTGGTACAGAAGTGAGATTGCTTGAAAATTGTTATGTGGTGTAACAAATTTCAGACATCCATCTAGCAGGCACTGTCTCCAGGCTGAGCAGCTTTGCCTTCTGTCCATGAAAGCACCACACAGAAAAAACCTTTGCAATTTAGGTACCCTGCAGACCGCAGACACAGAAACCAAATATTCCCAATACTGGAGGCATTTGCATTGCTGGCATTTATTCTACATAGCTGGACAGAGAGGAAAAGCATAGTGCCTTCAAACATGATCTGTGCTGGCTGTGTAATGACATGGAAGGAAAAAAGAGGAAACCAACAGCAAGGATTTTCCAGATGAGAATGGAGACTGCTATCACTTCCTCCCCTCATTCAAAGTGTACCCCAAGGAATTTATTCCAAGCTATAATTTTCTTTTCCTTTTTGTTTTGGTCAAAAACAAACCTCGAAATGCTACCTAATGGGAGAGAGGGGAGAAGCCACAAATAGTAAAACCTGGGCAGGATGCCCTTTGTTAGGCAGCCAGCTGGGTTTGGGCAGAGTTCCACAATCTCTTGGAGTAGAAAAGATGAAGAAATATGCTTTTCTTAGGAAATCACCTCTGTAAAGTGCCCAATCTGTAGCTTCCCCCCAGCAGCTAATTTGAAGGCAAGTGCCACTGTGGTTCATTCAATCAGATTTCATGTCTAAGGGAGCGTGCAACAGTTCCTATTCTCATCTTCACAGAGAGGAATCCTGGCTGCACCCCATGCACTTTATTTGTCCACACATTGCTGGGTTTGGATAACGACCTGGTAGGTTTGTATGTCTTTGAGATGAAGTTTTTCACCTTATCTGTGGAGGCCCAAGCCCCCATGGTGGAGCCTGAGCTGACTGAGGTGGGGGAACTGCACTCGCTCACTGACTGGCAGGTTTCAGAGGCTTCTGAAGAGGCAGAGCTGGACGAATTCTGCAGCATAAAACACCACCGCAACGCAGGGGAGGGAGACACAAGCCACCAAAAAGGAAAAAAACCAACACAAAACCAAAAAGACAAAAAGCACATACACGGAGACACACAGGAGAGAGGGAAGGATGAGAGAAGCAAAGGGTTAGGCTTTTAAAATCAATTAGAAACTGCTCAAAACCATTGCTAATGTTCAGGAAATCTATGAGAAACAAAACAAGCCATTTGCTTAATGCGAGAACTTGCCACGCTGCTTGAGAATGAGGGAATTGAGGCAGCGATCTCAACTCCCCATTGCAATTTCAGCGCCTCAACTGTGTTAGCTGTCTCAGAGCAAGAAGCTGAGGGAGCTGAAGGCACCTACAGTCCAACCATGCAGTATGCTGAGACAATCGATTTATACAGAAAAGCAGATCATCAGTACCTCAAAGACACAAGGTTTAGATTTCCAACATGGAGCAGCAAACGGCACTTACATTCACAAGTTCTCGGATATTCTGATCTGCAGAAGTGCTTGTGAAAAACTCATCTGAGTTCAAATATTATGGAACAGAAAAAGAAGTGATACTTACCCAAACTGGAGGTTTCCTAAGTGTGTTATCTGTATGCATGCGCCTCTGTGGGTAGTATGCATACACCAAAAGCACATTGACTCAAACTTTTCTGCCCAGCAGCCAATATGAAGGTTACAGGTACTCTGCTGAGTGCCTAAGTGTTGGCATGTGCTTGCCACCTGCTTTCTCTTACCAGCAGCGAGAGCAAGGACTTGAATGGAGAAGGAAGGAAAATGCAGGACAGTGTCCATCAAACACCTCAAACATTTTGCTCCTAGGTAGGAACTTCTCTTCCAGTTTTCAGTGCATGCCTTTAGGTGCATTTGCTGCTGTAAGACCTCTATAACAGCATCTAATTCACCTACAGGCAGGCCAAGACGAACAGTCATATGGACCATTTTACCAACTACAACGCTCTTGCACATCTCCCCCTTGGAAGTGGCAGCTCCTCAGTTAGGGTTTGTGTGCAGGTCCCACCAAGTGCTCAGAAATAGTCAAGTATATTGGCAAGTTGTCAGGGTAGTACAGAGCTCTATTCACTGTCAAGAAATTCAACACTAGCAAGGCTAATTCATCCTTTGGAAGTCCAAGACCTGTGAAGCAAGTCTGTCTAAACATATCCCTGGCATTTTATTTTAGGACAGTAGAGAGAATGTGCTCTTGTATCAAGTTTGTGTTGCAAAGCCTCAGATCTCAAGGAACGGCACTTGAGGAGGAAGGGAAATCTCATCTGAAACAAAATTCCATCAGTTAACCTTACATGAGACCTTGGGATGAGTCTGCAATAAAGAGCTGGATAAGAGGCACTGTAGAGAAGCAATCACTGTTAACACCCAGAAGCTGTCTCACTGCTCACCAGAAGCTATGCATCAGGAGTGTATAGCTAATTGCCTAGGTAAGAAGCAGTGTTGGTATCCCAACACAGAACATCATCGCCACAAGGATTCTGGTGAAGACTCCTGGGGCTGTTGAGAAGGCAATACAGTATCAGCATCTTGAGCTTATTAGCAAACTGCAGGCTTAAGTGAAACTTTGCAAAGGCTGCTCGAAAAACATAACATGATGGATTATTTTATAGAAATAACACATATCCCATCTTACACTGATGTGAGGTCGGATCTGCAGGTGACCCGTCAAATGTGTTTAGGGTACACGTAAGCTCAGCTAACAAGGCTCATATTCCAAGTACAGGAAGAGCTGAGCTGTATCAGATCAGAAGAAACTACAACAAATGACACAGAGCTGTCAAGGAGAGAAGTGACAAGTATGCACTGGGGTACCCAATGATGTCTTGTGGAATTTGTCTCATTCTTGACTTAATGCAACTCGTTTTACAGGAGAAAACCTCTAAAAATAAGAATACTGACAAATGTGAGCTGCAGTTGACTCTGCCATCAGACACAATTACTGTACCCTAAATGGAAATGACCCCGTTTCTTCTGTCCTTAGAGAAAAATACATTATAGAAAATTAGCTTTTGCACTAAAACTCTAGAGTTCTGCCTGACACTCCAGGAAGCTCAGCAAAAGAAACTGAGAAGCCACAGGAGAATACTCACACTAGTGTTACACTTGGGCCATGGAAAAAACCCAAAAGGAGAGAAAAATGTAATTACAGTAGATGCTTTTTGAAACTCCGCATTTATGGCCTGAAAGATCCTCCTGGGTCTCCACACAGCAGGACAGAGAAGGGTCTCAGTTCCACACATGGCATCATGTCACCTTGTGTTCTGCAGATGCCCCAGTGATGACAAGTGAGAATTTGGAGTTTACCTCTAATAGACTATTCCTGTTTACAAGCCAGAAACTTCATGAGAATATGTCAAGTAATGGTAGAAATGGGTCATAAATGAGGTTTCTTAGCAATAAAGCTGCATGTAGAAAATAGATGGGAAAAGGCAAAAAATGCACATCCTGAAGATGCAAAGAATTGTTCCATTTATTTGGTGTCTGGGGAAAAAAGCCTGGAAGTGATGAACTTATTTTTGCAATAAAATGACTCCAAGGTGAAAAAAAAAAGATGGAAGAAGGGACACTTCCATGAACTCATCTTGGCCATTTTCAGCAGGCAAAGCTACACCAAGGTGAACCTGGACAGCTGAAGGAAGTGCAAGAAGTGTTGATAGGGAAACAGGGTCTCCTTGACTTGAGAAAGTTGGATGGCACAAGGAAGGTCTTCCTAAAAAAGGATTACAACAGTGAGCAAAAGATGGAGAGAAAGAAAGAGAATGCTGAGCTCCTGAAGGAAAGGTGTAAAGAAAACACGAATGACAGCAGGTCAAAGTCTGACTGGATCAGACAGCAGAAACCGTTTGGAATGGTTGGAGCTGGCTGTGGGAAGCACAGACCACACTTCGTTTCTTAGCAGAAAGTACATGAGGGGCTGAAAATAGAAACTGCACAGTCACTGCTTGGGCAAAAAGCCTCCAAACATTTGAGTGCTTGTTCTAAGTGGCACAGGCACTCCTGGAGACACGCACAGGCCAACTGCCAGAGCAGTTTCTACTCCACCTCCCATGGAGTGAGAACTTTGGCTACTGAATATTTTCAACTTATTTTTGCTGCTTTCTTTTTAAAATGATGGTTTCATTTGAATAGTTTTTAAAAATACTCCTTCCTTTTTAGCTATTTTAACCTGGGAGATAAGGTTTTGTGCCCACAGCTGCGATAATGGTAGCTCTGCTCTGCACTCAAACCAGCTCTTCTGAGAAAAGGCTTGAAGCTAATAGTTATCAGCAGAAAGCCAAAACTGTGCTCTGTCCAGTAATAACCAGTTCCTCAAATGCATGTTGTACATGTGTAGCTTGGCATCGGTCTCTCAGACACTGTGCCAAGGCTTTTTCTTGGGTAGCGTCCCACTGCTTGGTGTGGTATGTATGAATTCCAGTAAGGATAGGAAAAAAAAGCTGTATTTTGGGCTACTGGAATGGATGATAATATTTTCCATCTGTTGTCCCACTAACCTATATAAGGGCTGCTGTTATCTTGGATTACTTGCATCCTTTGCTATGTTTTCCATTCAAATACAGTATTACTTACTCAACCCCTTCTCTTCCTCAGCTACTGAACAGAACTCCCCTGGCTCTCCCAAGAGACCAAATCCTCAGGAAGAGCTTGGTCCAATGTCCCTCTACAGTCAGTGGAAGACATCTCAGTTACCTTTTAAAAACTTTTGGGCAGTGACTCAAAGTCACCACCTCAATTTATCTTACTTCCAGGAACGTGTCTTGACTGACCTCTCTTCTAGTCAAGGACAAACTGTTGGGAAACTGAACTTAAAAAGGAAGTTTAGGAGAAACAAATACCAGGGATTAGTTACAGATTCATTTCAGGGTTTGGTTTTGGTTTTGTTTCTAAGGTCTGATTTGGGAGCATTTCTTAATTTACACGGAAAACAGCTATAACAATATATTTCCCCTATTCTAACCTCAAGCTATTGAAAAACAATGGGGTCTTCTCAAAAGCAGTATCTTTCCAGCTTGTTAATCTGTACATGTAGAAGCAAGTTCACATTTAGCTTCCTTCTACTTCACTGTTTAGAGAAAGTAAATTCCAGAATATTCTAATACTTGGTCTTCTGCTGTTTGACAGCATATCAAGATGTTTTTTCTCTTCATCTGCTTCTATCTCTCCCCTTGCCTTCATCCCCATGAAGTCATAAGCAGCCTCTAAAATCCAGCTGTATAATTACTTTCCCCAGTGTGTCTGCACTCTAAGTCCACTGACCCTTGTATTACTATCCTCAAATATAACTGCACAACTACCACATCACTTCATCACTGATACTCCTAGACCTCAGTTTGTCTCCTACACAGGGCAATGTGTGGGTTTAGAAGCACCAGCCATGTTCAGTGTTCAACCAGAGAGAGCTACTCTGTGCTCCCAGCAGCCGTTCTCTGGTGTCAGTACATGCCTTGGACAATGCTGGCCATAGCTGACCTCACATCTGGTATTCAGAGAAACTGCTCTGCTGCAAGAAGAGATCTGTGAATGCTTTTCCAGCTGTTCAGCTATACCCAAATGTACTTGCTTAAGAATAAAACACTTCACAGTGACCTTTCCACATGTACAGCTGTCTGTTACAGGCCAACACTTTTACTCCCAGTGATGTCAACAGCCACACTGAAGAAAAGCAATTGTTCTAAACCAGTGTAAGGGCAGAGTCTGGTTTTGTAATTGCTTTTTCCCTGTCTTCTATGCAGAGTGTGATAACTGTGAAGACTTACTGCTTAGCAGCTATGGGTTGAAAAGCAGTCTTCATTTTGTCAGTCACCTCTTCTCCAGTATAATCTTTATCTTGTTTAAATCTCTTTCTTCGTTTGAGACACCCCCATGCCCCAATCTGTGATTAATTTCCAGTGACATTTGCTTGTCTAAAATGTAGGTAAGAGCATAAAAGCTTCACACAGCTCAGATATTCTTATTCCCATGATATGGGAATTTTATGTAGCCCTCTTCTACTTTTTAATTTAAATCCATTATTGAAAGAAAATCAGCTTTGTTGCCCCAGGAGATGCCACAGCACGCAGCTAGCAAACATCAGCAAAGCGTCCACCTGCGCAAGATATACAGCTTTTAATTTCCTTTGTTGATTCCAGAGCTTGCTTTTCTGCTTTCCCAGTGTCACTACCAGAAACAATGACATCAGTGTTTTAAACACAGCAGCTGAGATTGCTGCTCCTCCTCACCCAGCACCGAGCCTCGAAAGCACAGTACCACAAGGAAGATCTGTCAGTCGGTTAGAGACACACAACATGGAATAATGCTGTAAATTGAACAGCTTCTCAGTAAGCTCACAATCACAATTATCTGTCAGCATAACACACACAATTTACTTAGTGCTGAACATACAAAGCAAGACACTCAAGCAAAGATGAAGCGGCCAGGCAATGATCTGTTACCTTTTCCTCTGCGTAAAGGTATACAGACCTAGAGACATACAGAGCACATACCTATTTGTTATACCAACACACTACACTTGTCAAGTCAACGCCATACTGCTGCAGCCTCCTACAGCTCATTAATAGCTCAAGTGATGCTTGGATCAGTTTGCAACTTTATGGATAGTTTCTAAAGTGAAGTGAAAGCATATGAACTTAGCTGGTGTCAATCAGCATGCTTCCCATCAACTTACAGAATGTTCTGCTAGCTGACACCAGCCTAAGTTCCCTCCCCTGTTTAACAGGGGAACTTGCAAAGAGAGGTATTGGGTTTTTTCCATGTTAAGGGCAATTGCAAAGTTACATCCTCATCTGCAAACACAGCATCATCATGTAGATTACTGCCCTTTTCTGCAGGTGCAGGGGATACTATGAAAAACCAGAGATGATGCTAGCATGTATAACGGATGGATGTACCTTAACAGCCAACTTCCTTACCTTGTTATTATTGCAGTTTATTATTGTTCATTTACTTTTTTGCATTTCACTTAGGTTAGCCATAGCCAACCTAAACAAAACATTTGGTTTAGTAGTGTGCACAAAGTTCTTCAGGATGTCATCTATAAAATGTGGTGATGTCCAGACTGGGGACAGTGCAGAAGAGGCATTCATTTGAAAAGAAAGCATTTCTATTAAAATGAAAGAGGTAAATGTATTATAAAAAACTGTTGAGCTTCCTTTGAGAACATGTTCCATGCTTAAACAAACCTGTGCTGTTTTGGATGATACCCTAAAAATGTCACTAAATGTCACTTACTAAATGTTCTGCAAAAGTAATGGTCTATGTGCTGTCAAAGGTGGTGCAGGAGCAGCTTCAGTGTGCAGATGACACTTGGTAACCACTGACACTGAAATTGTTGGCTCTTTGCTGACTGTGAGGATTAAAACCATCAAATCCTCAGCACACGAAAAGGAGTACAACTACATGTATTAAACTAAAGGACAATCTTCTCCAGTGACCTCAGGGTGTACTGAAATGAGCGGTACTCAACCACAGGATATTAACTCCACCACAGTTTTGCAAATGAGATTTATGATGGGATCTTTAATGTGAGATGGCAGCTCAGCCTTATTTAAAAAATACTGCAGTTGCAGTGTGATTTGATAAAAAAAACCCAAAATAGAAAAGAGAATTCCTGCACTAGAGGATATATGCCACAGAGGCACATGAGCCTCTGCCTGCAAGTGGCCACCTAGCTTGCATGGGAATGATGCCATGGACAAATAGAGCAGCAACTTCCTCCTGCAGATCCAAAAATGCTCTGCAAAAGTTTTGCTTGTATTTGTAATGAGATCCTTTTAGCTTGACTGTGTTCAGGATCTTATCATATATGACTGTGCGAACACTTCTGATGAGTTCCATAAAGAATTAAAAATACCTCTAATATTCATGCAGAAACCTTATTTCTGCAAGGTGCTCAGCAGAGAATCAAAAAGAGCAGTCCCATCCACAGAAAGGAATGTCATAAAAAACTGCAAAACTAGTTTCATATCATACTGCTAATGGCATTCTGATTGTTCCAGGCTCTTTTTCAGGGGAGGATAAAAGTAGTTTGTCTGATGCCAAAGCCACTAGTGTCAATACTAAGGCTGTCAGAAGGCTGTTCTGGCATTGGTATTTGTCCATTATTAAACAGTAAACAGCCACCAGGTATCAACAACTTGCAATATGTGCAGGATATTAACTGGTAACCTCAGTGGGTCAAGTGAATATTATTCTCTCCTGTAAGGTGGGACTTCTTGTTCTTTCTCATCTGTCTGTATCTGAAAGTTAGGCATCTAGGCTCCCTCCAGAGCCAGAGCGACAGCCAAATTCCTTGAGAGCAACTTATCACTTTCTTCAGAGATGCTGCAAAAGCAGCGTGAATCACTCCAGCTAGAGGCCCAACTTTTAGATGGATGAAGTGCAGTGAGACCAACCTTACCCTCAGTTTTTAACCTGACTCCAAGGTAACCCAAAAACCACACCAGATCCTTCTGTGAAAGCTGAGCCAAGTTAGAGAGGCCAGCTCACACTCAGGTTTTTGTTCTCATGCTTGCACGTACCTGGTTAGGTGCTTCTGGTGGCATGGGGGATGGCGATTTGGACTGGAAAGCATCCTGGGACATGAATCCAGAATCATGGGAGGACACACTGGACAGCCTCATGGGTGCCTGCTGAGGCAGATTGGAGCTGCGATAGCGATAGTGTGAACTAGGTGAGTGCGAGTGCGAGCCACTGGACCGGGAATCACTACTGTTAACGCTGTTCAGACTGCTGTGAGAGACAAAAGGAACAAAGAAAGGAAAGGGGAGAGGAAAAGACACAAGGGCGGGGTGGGGAGAGACCCATATACAGTACAATTAACATTCCACATGTCTCTAGCAACAGGCAGCATAAACCGGAAAGAAAAAATGTTGACAAATTAAATTTAAATATATATATATGCACATATATATCAGTAAAGAACCATAAGCAGCTGCAGTATCCCTTGGGACTAGAGAGAAAATGGCATTTTACCTTCAATTTCACTCAAATTGAATTCTGTAACCACTCAAGAGTTCAAAGTCAGGTTAGGGATGAAGGGATGGATCACTATATGCCCTCTAGCATTTGCTCAGCACTTGCACAAAACCCTCTGCTGATGGCTCTCTCCTATTCCCAACTTTCGTCTTGTTGCTCTCGCACCATGGCTTAAATTTTCAATGGTATCTCTAGCAAGAGGTCCAAAGGCATCACAATTCATCTAGGAGTCTACCTCGAGGCATGCCACTGCAGTCAGTCTAACCTAGTTAGCCCAGTCAGTCAGCAAGCCAACCTGTGCGACTTTTGAAAGCAGCACCAAAACCTCTTGCTTCAGAGCACCCAGAATAAGTTATGCTCAAATAAAGGCTTCCTACTAGATAAAAATCATGCGATGGGACACTTGAATGAAGTCAAACTTCTGGGTATGTAGTTTTAATTAGTAAGATTGATTAAAACTCCAATGAAAATCCGTAAAAATATTTGAGTTTTCAAACAAAGAGATCGATTTTTAATCTCTAATATCCATGAATGACAGCAATGACGTGCCAGCAAGTGGGACCCTCTGAAGCTTCCTGCTGAGGTGGCTGAGCAGGACTAGCAGGATGCATCAATCGGAAGGCAGCTTCCTACTTTTGCTAACAGGAGCCCACTGTAGCTGAAGGGATGGCTCTGAAGGACACACGGGTGAGGACTGCACCTCCTGTTCACAAATGCCATGTACACAGAAGACGTCCAAGTCAGCTTGGAGAAGCGGAAGAGGAGATCTGCCTTATTTTACCCACACACAACAGTCTGTTGTCATACAGGTTTTACCACACAAGAAGATGAGGTTGATTAGGAACATACGATGGAGTTTTAGGTTGGGTTTTGTTGCCATTTTCTTTTACAGCTTCAGGATATTGCATCTTTAAGCCTGTGCTCATTGCTCTAAATATGCATGTTTTCACATATATATATATATAAAAGTACTGAAGTTTTTTTTTATATATATCTGCATGCAGAGACAAGTAGGTACATAGGAGAAGTCATGTTCACTTGCTCTGACATGCTATAGGTAACTTTGCTCATACACAGGGAACCTGTAGTACATTATTCATAAAGCAAACTAAAAAGTAATCATTTGAGAGCAGCTAGAAAGGTGTTGAGCAGAATACACAATAGGTATCTTCCTTTTCAGTAAAAGGAAAGAGTAAATGTAGACACCAGGGAATGGGGGCAACATGCTAATAAACTGTTTTATGAGAGAAAACAGTTTTTTACAGAGAAAGCATAGACAGAATCCAGTGTTTCAACATATTCCAGGACAGCATTAGACAGCATTAAACAGTCAAAAAACTTGTATCAAAAAAGCATTTCCATCTACCAGACTGATAGGGCAATTGCCAAGGATGTTTTTTCCTTTTCAAACAGTTTAACTGATTAGTAACAGCTACTTAAAATAATCTAAAAGTTCATCACATGAAAAACAGAAAAGGAAATTCTGAATGAACAATTTCAGAGCTTAGATCAGTACAGTCTGCTCTTTGATCTGAAATGGATTCGAGAGAACTAAATCAAAAGCATCTTCAAGTTGCCTTGAGTTCAAAAGTTGTTCAGTCATGCCCATCCTTTATAATATTCCCAGTCACACACTTAAATGGATAAAGACCATGAGGGGTTGATTTCATTAAGAGTCATTATTTAAGATTTAAGTAAGCACACAAATCCGTATCACAGTCTGAACTTGCCTCCCTTTGTCCCCGAACAGGTTAACATTAAATATTACCAGTCTACTTACCTGCAAACACTAGATTTTCTGGACATGGTAGTACTGGGAGAGGATGGAGGAGTCTGATAAGACCAGCTGTAATCAGAACCTTTCAAATCTAAAATTACCTGATGAAAGATAATCAATAGCATCAAGGATGTGGAATTTCCCCCCCCATTAACAGAAAACATCTGCTTGTCACACAACATTCATCACCACAACAACTTTTCAGTGCCAACTGACCCCGTCTCAGTGTTCTTCCAGAATTACACTGTGTATGTTACTCAGGAGAGTCAGCTTCATCCTTAGCTTTTCAGGAGCTACCATACTTCAACCCTAAGGCTGCTATCAGAGACGGAAAGCTCAGATTTGAATGGAAATGTCTTTGAAGAGTAAACTGGAGATTTATTTTATGCATGCTTTTCTGTTTTGCTACAAAACGTTACAGCCTTAGAGATTAAAAGCTGTTGCATTTTAAAAAATTAATCAAAGATCCAATATTCAACCACAGTAGAGCTCCCCTCCTTCACACTCCATCAAGCTATCTAATCCCAGCAATCTTGCAACCACATAAAGACAAGGATGCTGAAAAGTAAGGTGAGGAGATGACACTCCTTCCTCATGCACTGTCAGCAGAAATTGGGCAGCTTCATATACATCAAAGTGTCACTGCTACCACTTTACAGTGGTCTCACAGAATACTTCAGGAACACTCAGCATTTTCAAAATCTACTTTTTTAAATCTGTTGTTAAAAATGACTTTGCTGCAGTGAAGCACCTACAAAACATAACGTTATGGCACTAAGTGCGAGTAGTCAATATTCCTCATAACACAGAAAAGTGGTACAAATAAAAACGTTTTCAGATAACAAGAACTAACCTGTTCACTTGAAGATGGCAACTTGTGTGGATCCATGGTGAGACTTTTCAGGTCATCCGATATGGTTTGTAAATGGGTTATTTCTCCTAGCATCGATATTTCTTCTTCCTTGAAAGACAGAAGAGCGACGCTAATCACAGACTTGCTTTTAAACATCACACCCATAACACAATACAGGACCTGCTGCTTTTTGCTGATGACAGTAGGAATGCCCAGCAGAGCTTTTTCTTTGCCCATTAAGTAATAATTTCTTATGGACTGAAAATATTAAGCGCAATAACTACTTTAAGATTGCTGTCAGTTCTGAGGCCCAGAAATTGTTTCCCTCATCAACACAGTAAATAAGTCCCAGTTTTCTTTTTATGACACCTTCAGAAAAGAGAATGTAATTTCTGCTGCCTTTGGAAGATTTAACTCTTCCACGTACACTCACTAATATGTACTAAGGATTTTAACCATGAACATAAACAGGAACTAAACTCATTTGCTAGTTTTTGGACACTGAGATAAAGGAACTACACAGGTACAGAGCATTAATACATCTATGATTCATTCTGGCTCAAGGTATATCAACAGCTAACTCTGATGATTCCTCCACTGTAAATTACCATGGTAATATCTTAGCTACCATGGTGATTTCATCAAGGTCCTCAGAGTCTGGAATTCACATCCTCCTGGTCAGCCATCACCTCCCTACTTCTCTAAGCATGGCTTTCTGTTGAGACTGACGCTCAACATCACCCAGGCATTGGCTCGCAGGCCCTTGTGCTCATGGGGGACTTCAACCACCCTGATATCTGTTGGAGGGATGGCACAGCCTGGCACAAG
>JANRGW010040938.1:0-13952 GCA_024733675.1 Psilopsiagon aymara
ATACTGGAAGGCTGCTATGAGGTCTCCACGCAGCCTTCTCTTCTCCAGGCTCAACAGCCCCAACTTTCTCAGCCTATTTTCATACAGAAGCATGTGTCTGTTTCTATTTGGGTTTTTAAAGCTTTTGGCCTTAGACTTTTTATAGCCTATGCTGGGCCAAATTTCTTTTAGTATTTTATTTATTGAATACACAGCCACCTGTATTGTGGCTACATAATGCAAACCAGACTGAACTCATTTGTGTTCCTGTACATGTAAAGTCAGCTGTTTAAGGGAGCTAATTTTCCATTGATCATCCTCTTTAGGCTAGAAAGGTAGCAATTATTTAACTAACTGAGGATGTATGTCTGCCCAAAAGAGTTTGGGTAGACAGGCATTGCCTGCCACATCCTGAACTGTTTCTCTGCTGCTAGTGAGAGGCTGTATTCAGGCTTAGAAGGCTGAGTGCGTTAACTTTGCTTTAGTACCCTGCTGACAGAACTCAATAGATTCCTGCAGGCCTGGGAAGGGTTGTGCCTTCTCCACAAAACTGTGCAGATTATGCCCAAATGAATGAGAAGAAAAGGTGGTGTGAGTTAAAATTATGTTTCTAGATCTACTGCTGATTCATGCTACTTTGGCAAATCATCTGCATTCAAGCTGACGATGTGTTCATTATAAGGCCTCCTACCATGAAACGTGATTTGTATTTGTGAAACATTTTGACTTTTTGGCTAAAGTGTGCCATGAAAGTGCAGAATAGTCCTATGAATCTAATTCATTTAAGTTGGAATTCTGTGTTTATGCTCCACTGTAATCCAGAAAATGGAATTACATCAGTATCAACCTGCAAGACCACTGTGATGACTCAGGCTTAGTGTAATTCCACGGGGATAAAGCAGTAGAGTCTATCACTTTCTTGCACAGTTATGCTATGTAGTGGGATGAATTTTGTGGATATATTCAAATACTTGTTTAATGAAATTTTAATAAATGTTAAAGAGACAGAATTACACATGTGAGTTAGTAGCTTAGCAACAGTAACTTACATTTGTGTGTTTGGCAGCATCTAATCAAAGATCAAGAGACAGCTAAAAAGGAAATGAAAAAAGAGGTAGATGCCCACCGAAGAAAGGTGGATCTGGAAGATCATCTTGTACAGAGATTGATGAAAATTCATAAAGAAGACAAACAGAACCCTCAGATAGTAAGATGATTTGGTCTCAATGTGTATTTTGGGGACTTAGTATGCTAACTAATACAAGTAGTACTAGTTAATATATTAATTGCAAATAACTAGTTCAAAGTAATGTGAAAATATATTCTTAAAGGCATTTCATTTTCAGATACCTGTACTAATAGATTATGATGATATGTCTAAAGTTTTGATGTTTTCAAAGATCTGAGTGAAGTGTCCAAACAGCTATCTATAATACTGAAATTGTCTGGGCCTGCCATGAATATTGACTTAGAACTTAGAAGGTCTGTAAGTAAGGCATATAAGGCATATAGAATTAAGATTCAGAAGTGCTTTTCAAAATAGTCATCCTCCTGTTAAGGAACATGTTTTATTTGCAGCCATAATAAAACAAAAGTAAGCCTCAGAGGAACTTTCAGTTGGTAGTACTTGGCAGGAAATTCAGCTGTAGAAGCTGTCTTCTAGACCACAGTAATGAATGTGGTGTTTAGCTTGACATTAGGAATTGTTCAGATTTTCAAGCTCAGAACTTGTAACTGCACAGTTGGAAAAATAGTTGCAGCTAACCCACTGCCCATATGCTTGGCATCTGCATTTATATTTTGTCTAGAAATAAGCATATGGGTCTGAATTTTTGTAAACAGCCTTTGATTTTTGGAAGCAGATGGATGTGGGTGGAAGTATTGGCATCCAGGTATCAGTCTTATGTTAACTGCACCTGGAAGTCATGTTAAATCCTTGCTTGGAAAGCAAAACTCCCAAAACCATGGAGAGTTGATGCTTTATTCCAGAAGATTTTAAAATACTCCAAAACCAACAAAACACAGAAGAAGATAAAACCCATCAGTAAGGGGAAGAATAACAAGGATGAAGCAGCAGAAGAAAGCCCTGATAGATGAGATTGCCTGTGGTAGTGAAAGGAGGAGTAGCAGAGCAGGTACAGTCTCCCAGCAGGGGCATCTAACAGTGATACTGGAGAACACATCAATTCATCTTAGCTTATCTGTAGGTAAGGCTGTGTACCTGAAACAGATTAAGTGGACTGATGATAAGAAGGATGTTTTATTAGGTGACTGAAGAAAATTTAGCCCAGGCAGAGCAGAAACTCCTCGACACTGACTGGAGGTTGCAGGTGTTGCATAAGCTAAGGCACGATGACCAGGCCCGCGAGAAGCGTTATGAAGAGATAGCCAAGCTCCTGCATGACAACAGGGTGAAAGAGGCTGAACTGCTCAAAGCCATGAGGGAAGCAGAAGAAAAAAAGGTACTTGCATTATTTCTTTTTCTAGGTGGGACTGGCACAAATGTAACTGTCTTTTTCCCATAACATGATAGTGCTTAAACCTGAAAAGTATTGAAGAAATACCTTTGTTAGCAAGCTCCTTTCCTGTCTTGTCTGGAAATTTCTAGAACAAATTGGTGAGGATATTTTAGACATGGGAAAGACATTGCTAATTCTCTGAGTTCCTCTCTTTTTTTTCTGACCTTTTTCTCTGACCTAGAGAAGGGTAAAAAAGACTTGACCTTTATGTGTTTGAATGAGAAACTTTTGAGAAAGAAACATGCGCTCAGCTTAATAACATATTTTGATTGAAAGGTGAAGTGTAATCTGTAATAATGTAGATGGTTTTACTTGTTGCAGTTTCCTTGCAACACATCTGTTGAAGACACATTTAATCTCTCTGCGCAGTGTGAAGAAGTTACACAGAAAAAAGCTCAGCTGGAGGAAGAGCAGAAGGCTGCTGCTGCTGCAGATGAGCACAGGAAGCAGTTTTTAGAAGGCAAAATGAATGAGGCATTAGAAGTGGCTGAAAAGCTGCAAAGAGAAGATGGCTATTTTGGTGAGCATATAGATAGTGGCAGGTCTCCTGTGTGAGTATTGGCATGAAGCATTCAGCAACTGAATCCAAAGTAAGTGTCCAATATTAGGAATAAAGTTGAGATTATCTCCTTTACATAAGTATGGTTTTGGCTGTATTCTTTCATGAAACCAGTGTACCAGCCAGAATTGGAGAAGAATCTCAGTTTAGTATCTATTGGTTGCAGTCATATAAATGGCGTTTTTTGGTAGGAGCACAGGTTCAGCTCAGCTTATGCCAAATGTAAAATCACATCCCTTAAAAATCCTCTGTCAAATAACATCATCCTGTGGTGACTGACATACAGTACTATAACAAGTGACTTTGTCAAGTATTTATTCACAGGGAAAAAAACATGTGCTTCCAGCATTGGCCAGTGCATCCTTCTCAAATGCTGTATTTTGTGTGGTTTTGCAGATGTTTCCACTATTCCCCCATCTTCACAAGGCTCACACAACATTGGTGATTAATAGTTAGTGGATAGTATTGCTTTGGGTGAACATTTTCAGGCTTTGCCCTTATTTCCCCAGTGGTTTTACTACAGAGCTATTTGCAACTGGAAATGATTAAAATAGGTGTCTCCTCCTAAAACTGGAAGTAGGAGCAGCCATATTCCGCATGATCTTTGTCAGATTAATTATACAGGAAGAAACAGCACATATGGAGCCATAATTTCGGAAAATGAAATGCAGTGATGCATAGCTTTGACCCATGGAGTAGGATCATTGACTTCTAATTCTGAGCAAATTGTACTTGCCATTAGCTGGGGTGAATGAGTGTTCCAGTTTTGCTTCCTGGAGGAAAACTGTTTCACCTCAAGCTAGAAAAATTCACTAGAAATTTAAGCACTTTCAGGTTAATTTACAAAGAAGCCTTCTTTCCATTCCCATAGAGAGACTCTGTGATTTAAAGACTGGACATACAGAGAGAGGGGTAGAACTCCAGCAGGTGCCAAGGTCTGGAAACATTTGTCTGAATGATTTGTCCTCATCAGAATCATCATCACATGGTAAGTTCCTAAGTTAGGACCCTCCTTTCTTTCACATTTCATTTCAGAAGCATGACTGGAACAGCTCATTGTGCAATTGAGTCATTAATAGTTATGTAGGTGTTTAGTGGATAGTAAACCAGTTTATTGTTGTGTTCTATTCCGCTCCTGAAAAAACTGTCTTTGCTACCAGGGGCAACACAGATAGGAAGTGCCTGGAGGGTGTCACATCAGTCCTATTGAACCTCAGCCCAGCTTAATCCTATTCTGACCTGATCATTTTACCTATGCTTTTTTTTGTCTTCCTAGCTATGTGATTTGGGGATTTGAGAAGATGTAGAACTGTCTTTCATCGAGGTCTCACTAAGAGTTATAGTCTGCAGTCATTACCTCTGAGCTGTCCTAGCTGCTCTGGCCAGTGAAAGCACAATTTTAGGCAGTACGTGTCTTTGGTACAAAACTCTGTATACAACAGGAAATGTGTTATCTATGGCTGGCCAGAGCAACCCCCCAGCATTGGACCTTTTTGGAACAAAAGAGAGGCACTGCTTTCAAAGAACATGCTTTTACAGGTCTTAGGGCTGTTTCATCTCAGTTGTAGTAATACAACATAGCATGGCTATGCCAGAAATATCTGCTTTCCAATAAGCATTCACAGTACTTGTGAAAAATCATTACTTGCAATGTTAAGTGTGAGTTTCTTGTTTCTCTGGAGCATTCTCTTCTCCAGGCTGTGAAGTACCTTAGAGCAGCCTTGCAGTTCCTAAAGTTGCCAACAAAAAAACTATAGAGGAATTTTTTACATGGTCCCAAAGAGTGAGGACCCAGGGGGAATGGCTTTAAGCTGAAAGGGGGTAGATTTATTTAGATTAGATATGAGGAAGAAACTTCTTATTGTGAGGGTGGTGAGACACAAGAACAGGTTGCCTGGAGAATCTGTGGATGTCCCATCTCTGAAAATGCTTAAGACCAGGTTGGAAAGGGGCTTGAAGCAACTTAGTCTTGTGGAAGGTGTCCCTGCCCATGGCAGTGGTGTTGGAACTGGATGATCTTGAAGGTCCCTTCCAACCCAAATCATTATGTGATTCTATGATTTAGACAGGAGACAAGAAGACCTGGCACGCCAAGAGTGGGAACTGATGGCAGAAGTCCGACGGCTCCGACAAAAGCTGACCTCACAGGCTCGAACCAGACATCCTCCAGCTCGACTCTCAGCTACACCATGGACACCTTGAGATGGTTTGCTCTGGGCCTCAGCTGTACATTCAAATTATTCATCAGTGGACTGCTAAATACATACAGTATGACTAAGGATCAGAGATTCCTTATAGTAAAGGCCTTCAGAAATATTTTTATATAAAAATAAAATGCTGACTAGAAACTTGTGTTGTTTGTAGCCTTCTAATTTTCTTAGTAACGAGAATGCTTTTTTTACTTACAAAATAAATCATTTTTCGCCATTTGTTACACCTGTGGTATTTGTATCATTTCTCCTGGTAGATGCCATGACTTGAAGAAGAAACCACTGTTAAAATGCTGGTTTTCTGAGTGATGTGTTAAGTGGATTCTACAAGTGGCAGCAGAGAAATTTACAATTGGAGAAAAACTTCCTCTCCACTGAGAGCCAGACACTAAGAACGAGGAGGCCCAAAGCGCCTGTGGAGCCTTCAAGGCTGAAGCTACCTCCGGTGTTACACATATTAGCAGATTTGTTGCACAAGAAAGAGGGGAGAGGAGATCTAAATAAAGATTGCTGCTAGGCTGATTTTCCCTGGCTAATGCTTCTGAACCAAAAGTAGAACATTGTGTGGTGGTACACTAAAAAAGAATGAGGCGAAGTCAAAAAGTGCATCACTCACAATTGCTACACACGATGCTGATACCAGAGTAGCCTTGGCTATGTAAAAATACAAGGACCTGGAACTTAATTTGTTCTGCTTCCCATGGGGGGCTGCAGAGAGGTGCTTTGGGGCAGCAGTATTGGCAGGACTGTTTGTGGTGCCTCATGGGTGTTGAAGCACCATGGCCAGACCCAAGCAATGGCTCTGAACCAGCAGATCTTTATCACATGAAGACTTAAATGTGCAGCAGTGGTTAGTTACCCTCACATTAGCATCCTCTGTGTCTGGAACCAGAAATGTTTTAGCTTGACATTAGTGGCAGCCACGATTCACAGAAATCTGACCAGAACCCTTAGCAGAATGTGGGGAAGAGGCAGCTTTCCTTTTTAAAGAGAATAAAATGCAACAGGCAGCAATCGTCTTCAGGAGGCAGAAGTAGCAGAGGATCCTTTTCTGATGGCTGTCCTGGAGCTTGCACATGATTAAAGGGGAGAAATAAACCCATTAAGCTTTTGGCCAGCGCACTGGGCCATGTGTTACACACTTAGGTTTGTAAAAGTCGACATTTGTAAATGTATAAAGCAGAGTGTCCCCATCCGGCAGAGACCCTGCCCTGCTGTGGCAGCTCCCGGGCCTCGCGCATTGCCCGGCCGTGGGGCCCGCCGCAGGAGCGGGGCTGAGCCCATCCCCACGCACCCCCGCGGGGTTGCGGCCGGCGCGGGAGCAAACCGCCCTCTGCCACAGCGCGTTTTGAACGATGTGAACTGCAATCGGGACCTCCATGAACCACCACCCCGAAACACAGGGTGCCCCGAAACTGCAGCTGCTCATATCACTGCGCACGGCAACGCCGAGGGCTTCGGAGAGCAGCGTTGTACGGCTCTCCCGCGCACAAAAGCGAGGGGAGGGGGACTCAGTCCGGAGCTGCCCGTCCCACCGCGGGACAAAACAGTTGCCCGCCTTTGCCCCGTGTGAGGATCGAACTCACGACCTTCAGATTATGAGACTGACGCGCTACCTACTGCGCTAACGAGGCGGCTGTACGCACCTCCACTCCGCCGCCTCTCGACCCGGCCCCTCCGCCCGGTTCTCGTCCCCGCCATGGCCGCTGAGGGCCCGACTGCCGCCTCGGCCCCACGCACGAGGGAGAAGGGGCGGGAGGGTCGGCTCGACCCGGCGCGGAGCGGCACAGCCCTTCCTTCGCGCCAGGGAGTCCCGAGATGGCCGCGTGGGTCCTCGGACTGAGCCTGCGGGACCCCGCAGTTGCAGAGCGGGGCCCTGTGGAGGCCGCGTGGGGCTCTGGGGTGACAGCAGAGCTCCAGGGTGACCCTGCGCGTCCCGATGGTGACGGTGTGGGAGCCTGTGGCGGCCGTGTGGGACCCCAGGGTGACAACGGGGGGTCCCTGTGGTGTCAGTGCGAGGCCCCACGGTGACAAGCTCCGGTGGCCGTGCTGTGACCATGGTGGGACACTGGGTGGCCCGTGTGCGACCCGAGGTGATGGCGCTGTCGCCCTCCTGGGCCCCGGCAGGCGCTGGTCGGCGCTGGCAGGGCGCGATCTTGCCTGTCAGGTTAATTAGGCGGCATCATTCCCGGCATAATTGCTCAGAGCAGGTCAGTGGATAATTAGTGGCTGTTGGCCGCGTCTGACAGCTGAGGGCGGATGTCGGGGTGGGGGCACGGGCACTTCGAACCCCACACCGGGAGCTCGGGGACGGGCCCTGCTCTCCTCAGCGCCCCCGTGGGTGCTTCCCGCCCTCGATCCGGGAGTAAAATCTGGACCAGTTCGACCGTTTTCCCTTTCCGTCCGTCTATATCCTTGTCCCCTCCGCATGCATTGCCCCCCCCATAACTCATCGGACATAGACACACACCCAGAACCTGGGAAAATCTGTGCCTGTGTCACTCAGTGCGGCACTGAAGACATTCATGATCCTGAGCGCACTGCTCAGCACCGTTTCCACGCTCAGCAGCTCATACCCCCATGCTGACATGTCCCTCGACTCTGCCCTCCCCCTGTGCATGGACACAGAGCTACAGGGGATGAGGACAAACTCAACCTGCGTGAGAAAACTGTGTCACACGTGCCTGTGCGTACATGCATGCACACTGGTATTTACCGTGCACCTCGGGCAGGGAGCCTTCCCACCCTGCTCTCCTCACCACCGCACACTCATACCGGCCGGCCTGGCTCCCCGGGGCGCTGTGCCTCGCACCCCGCTGCCAACTGCGCCTCTGTCCTGCTAATGACACAGCAGCAGAGCTGCCACAGGGACAACGTGACTGCAGGAGCTGCAGCCTGGGAAGGAAAAAAACACACAACCAACCAAACAGCCCTAAATGTGCACAATCAAGTGATGAGTGTTTGTATTTCTGATGCTTTGAGGCCAGCTCACAGCCCTCCCTCTGCGTTTATTCAGGACGTTTGGGAAGGGGTGTTTTTCTTTTAATAGGATGGCGTAGTCACAAAGCTTTAAAGAAATAAATGAGTGAATCGCCTATGGTAATAGCAACGTACTATGAACGGGGCACAGTGACGAAGTTCAAGTCTATTTTTAAGCCTGCCTGGTAGCATGTAGGTGCAGAAAAGAGCCCGTGCCCCTTTCTGCTGTTCTGAAGCTATGGATATGGCTGTTGTCTCTGTCCCAGTTCAACGTCAGAGTTGTTTTTGCTCCCTAGCGAATACTATGGGAAGACAGAGAAGCCTCGAGCTGTTTTGAAGATTATGCAACGATGCTTAGGAGCCTACCTGCTCTTGCTTGAGTGCTCTCCTCGCTCACATCGCACAGGATGCGACAGGAAGAGAAGTACAACCGAACCGGACAGCCCTGGTGATTGGACTCGAATCCATCCTATGCCCTGGAGGTGAGGTGGGTACCTGTCAGATAAGCAATCTAATCAGCTTCGCTCTTGTGCCCTATCTGGAAACAGATTGTGGCTGAAGTACACCACTTGAGAACTGAGCTTTGGGTTTTTTTAAAGGTAATTGTACCAAGGAAATCGGGGAGTGTGCATTTGTCTGAGGCAATCAGATCTCTTTATTTTTATTCATAGTTAATTCCTTCAGCCGAGGTGATTTCACGCCACAATGCAGTGTCTAAGCAAGGACGATTGGGCTGTCTACCCCGTGCATATGCATGGTGCCTGCCCGGCAGATCTGCTGCGACAAAGAGCCATGAGCAACTCCAGACACTTGGGCAAGATAAGGAAAAGGCTGGAGGATATCAAGAGCCAGTCCTCAAAGCTGACAAAAGCGGATTTCAGCCACAACGAAAGCATCAGGTTGGCCACTGATGCCTTTCTGGATGGTGGGACAGACTCTTACCTGGAAACTTTACACAAGGAGGGCGAGGTAGATTTCCTCTCCTCAGTGGAAGTTCAGTACATCAAGGATAATGCCAGGGAGTCCTATTATGCGGAGGAGTCCCTGGCCACCGATGGGGCGGCTGCACCAAAGCAGAACTATGCGGGGTCACTCCCTTCAGGGACCTACTTCCCCACCATTTCTGACAGCAGCGAGCCAGCCCTGCTGCACACATGGATTACAGCAGACAAGCCCTATTTGAAGGAAAAATCCACCGCCACTGTGTATTTCCAGACAGAGAAGAACAACAACATCAGAGACATCATACGCCGGTACATCAACAAAACCACTCAGGTATGGAGAGAATTGCTGTTCCCTCTGCACCCAGTTGTCCTAAAAAAAGATCATGTAAACAGGATGTTTGATCTGAGCCAGCCTTTTGCATTGTAGTGTAGCTTTGCTCTAGAAAGTGGCTGTAAAGAGCCTGTTGTTGAACACAGGCAGTGCTGCTTTTTTTCTTTTATAGTCATACCTACACCTTTTTATGTTGGTGACTTTAGGGGAAAAAAAGCATTCCCTCTCCTTTTAAACTCACATAAACTTGGCAGAGCAAATGTGCTGTAGAAAGGGCAGCTGGCTTCTGTTCCCTCTTGGGCATCACCAGCAGGATGAGCTCCATTCAGCCTGCTGTACCAGTAATGAGAATTAAGCTGAAGTGAGCTCTGAGGCATAAGCAGTTGTTCATGGGGATCCATGTGAGATGTGGATGAAGGGGAGCCTGAAGAAGGGCATGTGCATCTGATGTGCCAGCAGCCATCCCCAGAGGAAGGGAATTATTCAGGGAAAAGACCTTTCATCCATAATATGCTGTCAGTGTCACTAAAAATGCTGTATGGGCTCCGTATGAAAACTGCAGCTCATCTTGGTACATGGGAAAGGTACAAATGACGCCTCTGATGACAGATAGATGATGGGAGGCTGCAGAGAGGTGCAATATCCAAGCCAGGGTGTCCACACATTGGGAAAACAGAAGCTGAGCAGCTGGAAGGGGACAAAAAGCTTCTGTCTTGTGTGTTCTGCAGCTCTGTGTTTTCCTGGAAAAAACTATTTGACACTGCAGGGCTGTGTTTATGATCATGTGTGAGGTTTCCTCATGGATAAACTTGAGATGTCGCTAGCAGGTTTACTGGGGAATGCCCAGGAATAAAACCAGGCTGTAGTTCCCGCTGACCAGCACAGGCTGCAGAGCCCACTGCAGTTACGAACTTTCACTGTGTTATTCTCCTGCAAGGGCAAGTGCTGGGTTTGATGATGAGTGTAATGGCAGGGGAGAAGAATCCCCACTGGCAACTGCCCTCTCAAAGGCACGCCAAAGGAATTATAGATCAGTCATTTGAAGTTACAGCATCAGGAAGATTCAGTAGCAGGAAAAATGTCTCTGGAATAATAAAATAGGCACCAGGTAAAGTATCAACCCAGGCTGATTTTCTGTCCCAAGAGGAGACAACCTGTAGGGAAGAAAGTGAGAAATGGAACATAAATCCATGGTTCGCATGACCTTCTTAACCATCTAATTCACATTACAAGAGGGTGCCAGAGCAGCACTTACTCACTGTATAAATTTGGAAACTGCTTTTTGAGTACAGTTTTTCAATAGCAGCATGGATCAACGAGTATCTGATATGGGCCCATCCTGGATAGCCTAGGATTTGATATACCCATTAACAATTTACACAACAGAATAAAGACTGTGTTTGGGGGTGATATCAAACTAGTGAGTGGTTACCATGATCTTATCACATTTGTGGAATAGGCAGAAATCCTGAAATGAAATTCAGGCAAAAGCAGCAAAAAGTTCATCAGCGAAAGAGGAAAGTTCAGGTGCAGAAACAGAAATTGGAAATAGCTGGTGCAAAAGCGATGCTGGAGAGGGTGCTCTGAGGTTACAGTGAGGCTTGATGCAGGACTATGCTCTTTAGAAAGGCAAGGTGAGTCAGCAGGAAGAGCGGATGTGAGATATTGGACATACTCATGCCGCTTACCTGGCCTTGGCAAGGCCCTTTCTGAAGCATCATACTTTGGCAGCAGGAGAAAGGTGTGGGATCCTCAGCTCTCCATGAATAATTTGGCTTGCCTGAACAGGATGCTGGCCACACAGGATGTGCTTGGTCTTGTAGCATTCTCATTGTTGGCAAAGGGAAAAAGCTTGCTGGCAGGTGTAGGAAGAGGCTTTGGAGTAAGATTCAGTGCAAGCTGGAAGTAAACAGTAAGACAGATCTGTAGAGACACTGTAAAGTTTGTTTTGATTGAAGGTAATATCCTGTGAGTGCAATTATCAAGAGTGCCCTTTTGCATCAGCAGAGGAATAGGCACCTTCTGAAGATAAGTAAGGTATCAGCTGGGCTGAATTGCCCTGGGGAGATGTCCTTTTCTTTGGACAGCAGTAGACATCAATGAAGACCACCAGCACCTTTGAGAGGCCATGCCCAACACTGGGCATAGGGGCTGGAGCATGGAGGTGAGTTTATATCATATTTACAGTTCCCTGGATTCACACTGGCTGAAGGCTGTGCATTTAAGTAGCTGTCAGGGCTTTTATGCCCAGTCCTGAGACCTTTTGCACAGTGTCGTGCCTGTTGTGACTTGGGAAGCATGGATGCATGGCTACACTGAAACAGTTTATAGGTCAGTATTACAAAAGAAAAACCAAAACCCAAATAGATGGAGCTGTGGCAGTCCATCACCCCACACAATGACAGAGTGGGGATTTACAGCCAGGACCCTTCCAGGTTTAAGTCCTAACAGAAAGCATGATGCAGTGTTTCTTGCTGAATGCATGTGGCTCACAAAAGCTAGTCAGCCGTTTGACACAGGCTGAAGTCTCTTTTTTTAACTACGTCCTTATTATTCTCCGATTAGGGTTTCAATATTATTCCTAGTGCTTTAATCTCACCTGCAAATTCATGGGTCATCTTGTGTTTTATGATTAAAAGAGCTTAACTGAAGTGCGTAAGTTGTGTGTTATATTGGCTTTAGATGAGCAATAAAACAGAGCAGCAATGTCTCTCATCTATTTCCTGATTCAGGCACTTAGGGAGAAAACCAGAAGAAACATCCTCTGAAGATGGCTATTGGTGGTAATATGGTTTTCAACCAAATAAACTACATTTCAGTAGCCTCACAGACAACCTTGTGTAAATCAGGCCTCATAATGCCTCTGCTGTTTCTCGCTAGGTGCTGGCTATCGTGATGGATGTGTTCACAGACACTGAGATTTTCTGTGACCTCCTGGAGGCAGCCAACAAGCGCATGGTGTTTGTCTACCTCTTGCTTGATCACGGCAGTATCAATCTCTTCTCGGAGATGTGCGACAAGTTGCAAATTTCTGAGGATCTCTTCAAGGTACTGTGGCTCTGTGAAGCGTTTGGGCTCAGATTCAGCTGCACAACTTTAGGCACTCTGAGCTACAAGCGTGGTTATGGGAGGGTAGGTCTACCTTGTAATTAGAGCAGGGATTTCCAGAGGTAAGGTTAGCGCACCTAATTCCTCTTTGAGGAAGCCTCCATTTTCCCATGGATGTTATAAGAATGTAAAGCATTTCCATTAGGTCCTTAGATGAACCTAATCTAGGCCCTGAAGTCTTAAAACAGAGCTTAAGTCCCCTAGTAGAGCTGTCTAACATTACATCTAGTTATCTAGCATTACAACTGCTTCTGTTTAATTACTGTGCAGCAGCTATGGTCTGGCAGTGCTGGCAGCAGGTACACAAACCATTTTGCATGGCAGTACCTTGGTTGCGCTAAGTGATTTTTTATGAAACATGTTCTAAAGATCATGCCTCAAATTTAGCTGGCTGTTAGCTTAGTCCACCTTTGCCTCTGCCAGAATCAACCATAGAATCATATCTGCCAGAGAGAACTGACCTTAAACTTCCTAGGGACCATTTCAGTTGTTGCTTAGATGCTGTAGGGCACCTGTAGCATCTTTGTGGAGATGGCTGATGTCACAGAGGCAATAGACTTCTGAAACAGCAGCTGGAGGGCAGGCAATAGACCTGAGAGCATCTTATGTGCACCAGACACTTATGTTTCAACAGCTGAATTCCTCCCCAGGTGAATAAAGAAAAGAAATTAATAAAACATGCTCATAACAGTGTTGGCATGTCTGTAAACACCCACTCCTTAGGAAGGACAAGACTGTGCTATTTATTGTAAGTATGCTGCTGCAATACACAGGTTTCAATGATGTGTGAGCCAAATCCTTGGTGCCACTCATTTACTAAAGCCCTGCAATGTGTTGTACGGACAGCAGAATCAGGTCTGCGTGCCTGGCTTGCCTTAAGTGTCCTTGCTGACGTACAGGGACAGTGCAGAGCATTGCATGGGCCTCTACTCACGCATGTTCTTGCATCAGATCCTGCAGGACTGCATTCATCTGGGCTGCACCAGAAGAGCAGCAGCTTGCAGGCCCAGGTGGACTGGGAGAGAAGAGGTTTTGCCCTGCTGTATTGTGCCATAGCTAATGTAAAATAAGAAAGCTTACAGCTAGAGCAAAGCGTTGCTGAAGTGTCAGCAGAGGTTACAGGTGTTCAGGTGTGGACACTTCTCCTTTCAGTCAGGCTAGCATCAGTTATCATTACACAGCACAAGTTTATATTGCAGGTTGAGGGAGGTGATCCTGCCCCTCTCTACTCTGTCCTCGTGAGACTTCACTTGAAGTATTGTGTGCAGTTCTGGTGTCCTCAACATAAAAAGGACATGGAACTGTTGGAACAAGTCCAGAGGA
>JANRGW010040938.1:14937-32932 GCA_024733675.1 Psilopsiagon aymara
CTCCCCAGTACTGTTCTATGGTGGTATGTCTTGGTATTTATTATGGCTGTCTGTCTGTCTTGGGATCAATTTTCCTTTGGTAACCTGTGGTAGATAAAGACAACCTATTTTCTCCCCTATGAAATTACTATTTCAAGCTGACTGGGGGAGATCTTTCCCACTTCAAGTCCAATTACCTGCCGAGTTGGCTTCTGCTTTGTGCTATCACAACAGCAGCTTGTATAGTCACTGGCTGGGTTCCTGCAGCTCAAATCAAGCTTCATATTGCTACTGGAAAAGAACAAAATGCAGCCAGACAAGTAATTACTAGGTGGGGAAGAGAGCTGCAATTTGTGCTTTGAGTGATGAGATAAAATGAAAGTATAGGATTCTTGTGATTAGTTATCTACTGTAGATATTGCATCTGCTTTGACATACTTCATGAATTTTGAGTAAGAAGACCAGAAATCCTTTTGGCACTGACAGCTTTTTGATGTTTGTTCTGGATAAGGGCTGTAAAGCTCAGCTGCTGTCAGGAGGATACTGTGCCTGTCAGTGGCTTCTCTCTTTCCTATTGGGCTTATTTATGGTGTAATCAGTTCATGGAGCACTAATTTGTTCTGAAGTAACTTAATCACATAGGTATCTTGAGAGACTTGAGTTGTGCAGAGACAGCTTTTTCTTGGCTCATCAGACTGAGTCTGCCTGATAGTTTCCTTGGTATAATGTCCTTGTCTTCTATTAAGTGAGCATCACAATAATATGCGAAGTCCCAGTCCCCTTGTCCTTGCAGATAGTAGGGAATGGTTAGACAGAAGAAAATAGTTAGACAAATTTCATGAGTAGGGCTTAATAAATAACAACTGTAACTTGGTTTGAAGCTCTCCTTCCTGAGCTTTTGGGACCTATTAAGCAGAATGCATGTCAAAGGTTCTGGAAAATCATTTCATAGTGTTTTCTAACAAACCCCAGATGTTTAGTGGAGGAAGGCGATTAAAAATTGCTGAGGACTACAACAATTTTTTTTTTAATGACTTAAAGTTGCTTTTTGTTTTCATGGTCTCCCTTCCAGAGGGTAGACAAAAGATCAAAAAATACTTTCCTTGTAAACTGTTTAAACTATGTCTGCTCTAAATCAGTATTTAGAGTAGGTCCTACTTTAATTTGGGTGCCCTTCGAAAGCAGAGGAAGATGCAGCGATCACCAGAGCTAGTGTTAAGAAACTCATTAGTGTTACATTTCCCCATATGGTTCCACTTCACTTCCTGCAGGGAAGTGTAACCCACTGCAGTGCAGTATCTGTCAGTTTTCAACATCCTTTACCCTGTCAGAAATAACCTGGGGGAGTTTGGTCTTGTGGTAATGGAGAGCTAAGTAGAGACTGTATTGCAGCTGACTTTAACATGCTGTATTGTAAGCTCAGATGCGGCAAACCTTTGCTGTCCATCAGGGAATGCCCCCAATTGTTTGTGCCACTGGAAGAGCTTCAAGTAGTATTCGTACTGCAGGCAGCAGAGCTACTAATTTCATTGACAGATAACAATTTCACTACTCTAGGTTCATGCAGCATGACGTTTAAAACTGTCATGTTCCACTTTGACTGGGTTCTGCATGCTTCCCTACCGTTCCTAGGATTTAGAGCGGAAATTTTAGACCAGCTACTGTAGTGGTGAAGGTCTGTCCTGTTCTGCATTTATTCTACTTGGACTCTTATTGGCTGGAATGGATCTAGTATTAGAAGTGCATGTCTCCTGAGAGCTGGACTGGTTGGAGCCTCTGGAAAGTTAAGAGAAAACACAAAACTGGTTTTGGATCAAATGAAGCTGTGTGGACTGAGTGTAATGTTTCTACTTGTGTGGTGGTAATGCCATCTGCTGAACTTGCTCTCGGGGCCAACATATCATTGCAAGTTAGTATTACTAATTGAGAACCTCCCTAGAATATTGAAAAGTGGGGGCAATCTACTGTTGTGTTCCAGGTGTTTGGGTGGGCTGTGCTGCGGCACAGCTATGTACAGCCTGATGACTACAGCGGCTTGTACACAGTTGTTGCAAGAGTCTGGGGCTGTTAGGAATAATAATGGAGGAGTACCTAGCTGCTGCTTTGGAAATATGCTTTGTTACCTCCACTGTGGAGGGACTTTACACAAGTCTGAAGTGCAATTTTCACATCAGCTTTGAACTTCAAAGCCACTGTAGAGACAGACATTTGGATTCTAGACTGTATAGAATTATCGCATATGACACAGAGCCTGTCCTTGACTGAGACTTGTACCGCAGAACTGAAGACAGATACCCTGGCATTTTAAAGAGGCAGCGTGCCCATTTTTCTTGTCTTACCCTCTTTCAGTGAAATGAAAGGTTGCTGGAGTATTTACAAATGTTGCACATGTAGGTCTTTTCATGCTCAAAAGAAAATGTGGGAACATGCAGCTAATGATATATATGCTTTTCCTGTTATCTTGAACTTCAATGGCCAGATAGTTTTAAGTGGATGGAATGCTGCATTTTGGAAAAATCTGGTAGCATATACTCAGTCACAGCAGTATGGAACAGCTCCCCTGGAACAAAGGAGTTGGAACTGCATCAAAGAGTAGAGACTCCTATGCTCCAAGGCTTTGCTGAGAGGGGTAGTTATTTTGAAAACACAGAAAGCAATTCAAGCTTCATGAGCCAGCAGAAACTTTTCAAAGAAACAAACAGTTGCTATTCCTGTTGTACAAATTAGAGAATACTTATTTTGCAGACTGCTTTGAGATTTTTGTTGATGGAAAGAACAAAATCTAAATATTTCTCTTTTTCAGAGTCTTTTATGACTACATCTGTAAAGTAAATAATTTTATTTGTTCACTAAGTGAAGTACTAGAGGGGTGACTCTTGTGAGATGACAAGATTCCTCATTCCACTGTGTGTAGGGCTCTTATCTGAGAAGTGTTTTATGCTTTCTTTTAGATGAAGGACTACTTTATTTCATGATCTTGCTCCTATTCAACACCAAAGACCTCGCAATGGTTTTGTTTAGGAGAAAACAGGGAGTACTTTATCAGGATAATCTCTTGAAGGGATGGATCCCCAGCAGAGTTCTTATGGTGATGCTTCATTTGCTGAATGCTCCAAGCTCTTTAGTGTCTTTGACAGTCATAAAAACGATTCAGAATTCTTTAGCACTATGGGTTTGCTTCTACAAGATCATTATCTTTTTTTCTTGATCATCCCATGAGCTGTCCTTTTGTGGCAACAACCTTGTCTAGCCATTGGGTCTACATCAGAGCTTGTACTTACATGACCTCCATGCAAGACTGGGAGAAGCAGATGCCTATCGCTTTGACTTGAGGAAGCTCATTAAAGGCCCAGCACTGCCAACTTGCTTGGTTGTATAGTACTCTCTTTTCCTCCAGCTCCGTATCAGAATGAGCTCAGAAAGATCTCTTCTACACTGAGTTCTCAATCAGGGAACGATGGATGCTTTCTCCTCTGCTTTTCGATTCTGGCAAGGAAGGAAGGATATTGGCCCCTACAAGCTGAGAAACTGGATTTGGTGTGCTGAGGTCAGATTTGCATTTTCCCCAGAACTCTCACTCAGATGACTACTGGCTTGGCATTCATCTGGTTGCTCATGAGAATGAGACTAGTGTCTCAGCAGTGATCTGTCTTGGACTGGGGTCATCCAGAAGTGTTGCGTGCTCGGCCTTGGATATTGACAACTACGACTTTTATGGTTGCGGAGATTCCCTTGGGAACCATTTTTGTTCTATCTTATACCTGTTTAGGTATAAGATAAAGGGGAAGCAAAAATTTTGTGTTTGTGGTTGTGGTTTTCTTTTTTTTTTTTTTTTCATGGCTCCTATGTAGCCAAGGAAACTTCAGATGCAGGGCCTCTTGTGTAGCTACCTGTAGTTGCACAATTCTGTTTCTCCTCCCAGACTTCTCAACTGAGTGAAGACTTAGGTGACAAAGCATTCCAGTTTGCAGCTTTGAGAGCTCTTGTGTCTAAAACCATACTGTTTCAGCTGTTCATCTTCAGTGAGGGATGTTGCTCTAGAGCAAGGGAATTGGGAAAGAACCTGGAACTTTCCTGTTGGTATAAACCACACTATTATATGCTTACTCTGCAGCAAGATAAACTTCTGGTGTTTTATTGCTAGTTGATCTCAAACTTCAGTTAAGTTTAACTGAAGAGATACTTTCCTCTGTAGGATCAGATTTCTTTGGGGAATCAGGACTTTGTGGAATTCTCTGTGAAAGAGAATTGGGTAGGGATTACTGCCTCTGAGGATTTGAGCTTCTGTTCCTTCCTCAGACAGTGCTCTTCCTGAGCAGCTGCTGTTGCTGAAGCTGAATTGCATGTGAGAGAGATTGTTCCAGCTTTTCCCTTCCTGACTATTAAGGTGTGTGCATTTTTGAATGAGTTGTGCTGTCTTCTCCTACTGACATGAGCAGCAGTGCCCCATCTCTACCACAAATAGCCAAAGGTTTCATCATCTTGTGGCTGTGTTAAAACCTGCTGTGGACTCTCTTGCATTGAAATGACTGAACCATTCCTAAAGAATAGTTCAGCTCCTGAGATTTGCCCTAGTTACATGCCACCATCATTAACACAAATGCTGAAGAATCTGGATGCTGTACTTGGAAGAAGTTGTCATTCAGTCTTTGGCTTAAGTGTGGACTCCAGAAGACTGCTATGGAACTGGATCTTCGGGGTTGGAGTTCTTGGAGTCTGTCACTGTATGGGTGGACCTAAGCTGATCACACAGATAACCAGCTTCTTTTGAAGCTTCTTCCTTCACAGTATTTTGAGTATGCATCTGTTTAACATGCGGTCTCCTCCTGAGTCCAGAATTCCAGAAGTGGTAATTCAGGAGATTAAGATGTGGTTGAGAGATGGTGAGGGAGAGGTGTGTACTTTTTGTGCTTGAGGTTTTAGAGTGATTGGTGAGTGTAATTAACACAAAGCTCTGTACTGCATGAATGCAAAGAGTGCATGAATGGTCAAAAATATCTTCAACAATTATGGGCTCATTTCTGTAGTTTGCACATCTGATGGCACTGTACTTCATGTATCCAAACCTCACTAGTTTTATATTTTCTGCAAGGCGGGTTTGGAGGAAACATGGAATAGGTCAGTGACTGCAAACCCACAGAAAATGGAAGGACTGAAAGGAACTTTGCAGGGGCTTTGTGGGTTAGTTATGAATGCTAGCCTTAAGATAATGACATTTACTATTGTAAACTTCAGACAATAGACTACTGTGTAAGACACTGAAATTTGTCCTCCTCCCTGTTTCCTTATGCTAGCATTTGGATTTCCACGCTGTTTTCTCTGTGCTTCAGCCCACCAAAGAATCTTACACTGCTGAAGGTCAGCAATAAGGCAGTGCCTTGGTGGTCCAGGTGGGGGGCCGGCAGGAACAAAACTGACCTTGCTTCAGCATGGGCAGCTGCTCTTTATTTTGTTCCAAATGAAAAGCTGGCCTTGGAAAGCTGGATTGTGAAACTTCAAATAGCTCATAAAGTGTTCTTCTGAACTCGTCCCTCCCCCTCAAAACTTTCTGAAATCTTGCTGCTTGGTGTTTTGTCACAAAAATTGACTCTTGATGCTTGAGTGTAGTAAATAAACTGTAAGCCAAAACAAAATGCTTGCAATTTGCTAGAGACAACCCATGTTAAATAGCTTAAAATATCACTGTGTGGTGATCTTGACTGTTGCTGGGAAGGTCTAACTCTAGTTTCCTTGGTTAAAAATATCTTCGTTATTTAACATTTTATCTTGGTATCTGCATACTATAGTAGCAGATAGTGCTGGAGTAGAAAGTAATCACTGTCATTACATGATGCATGTAAAAAAGGCAGGACTTTTCCTGAGGAACATTTTTTTTTTATTCTGGAAGCAATAGAAAAGATTTCGTAAAAGAAAGAAGTTGTATATCTGTTAAGTTCCTTTGGATATGTGAATTTACTCAAGGTCTCAATTAGATTATGAAAAGATCAGGCTATCGAGTTAAAGTAACCCCATTCATTGCTAATTCACAACTTTTCCAGAAATATTTTTGTGAAATACCTGTGTAATGTATGTATTTAGATGATGCAGCATGTATTTTACAGGTACTTTTCTGAACTGGTTTTATGGCTTTTGCCATTGAAATATGTGAGGTACTGGGGAAAAAGAGAAAGCATTCCATTTCTTATTTAAAGACTACTGTAAATTTTTGAGAGAGAATTTGTAGCTTTAGTTAGGTGGCTGTGGAACTTGTTACAGTAAAATTTGGGTACAGAGTTCATTCAGTAAGTCTGAACTGGAGTATATGATCTGTACCTTGTACTTTGTTCAGATATTGGACAACTACTACTTATTTACCATCAGTTTTTACTAAAACACTTTGGCAGAATGCTTTTCTTCCTACTTGCTGTGGGGTTTAAATCCAGACCTTCAAGTTAAAGGATGCTTTATCCTGGTAAGTCTGAGGAACATCCCCAGATCCTGACAGATTGGCCTGTACCTCCCCTGCAAACCTCTGACATCCAACTTTATTTCTCATCCTTAGTACTTTAATCTCCCTCTATGCCAGTATCTGCATACTTCCTGCTGTCCTGTCTGCAATTGCTTTTGTTCCACTTTTCCTCACATTGTAAACTCTTGGTGTGGAACATTGTCTAATGCTTTGGGAAGCTGACAGCTCTGTGGTGGCAGTAATGTGGTGGCATTGCAGTGCTTGATTCCATTACCTTAAGGAGGATATTTCCCATCTTGCATTCTCTTTCTCTCTCTAGATGAAGGTGTACTTGCTAAGATGAGAAAGTAGGGTCCTGATTTTCCTTTGTGACTGTGTGAGTAAATGTTCAGGTATTCTATTTAGAAAATATCTAAGCATAATTGCCATAATGATAAATAAAAATACATGTATACATACTGAATACAGATTCAAGAAGGAACACCATCGTATACAGCATGGCAGTATGAATGTACTGAAGAGGTTTTTAAAACTGTAGTAGTAATTTGTTCTACTTGGTGGAGGTGAACATACCATATCTAGCCTTGAAGGGCTTTGAAACAGGAATGTTGAGGTACCCCCCTAGGTTAGGTAGCTGGATGACTTCAAACAAATCTCTGCAAAGGAGAAAATTTTGGAATGTGACAAACGGTACCTCTGCCTCAGGTAGGATTGTGGCTATGCAAATGCTGAGATATGATAGTTCTGCCTCAACCACCAAATGTTACAGCTTTCACAAAACAGTAATCCTTAATATTCTGGTGTTTACCATGAAATGCTTAGCTGCGGTGTTGACTGGAAAACATTAATGTGAATTAGATAATCTCTGATACCCAGTCTTGCTCCCAGCTGTAAGTGTAACAGTCCTGAATTTGCTCTGAATAAGCCAGTTTCAACTAGCTAAGAAGAAAGCACCACAGCAGTGCTCAAAGGTAGATCCAGCGCAGATGGTCCATCACTCTGGCAGCCAGAGTGTTTCTTCAACTCTTACTTGAGAAGGTTATTGGAAGGAGGGCTGGGGCTGTTAAGCCTGGATGTGAGGCTCAGTGCATGGACACACTTACTATGAAGGTGAAAATGCTGAAGCCTTGTCAGTGCAGGATTAGGCTATATGTCAGGAGTCTAGCATGTGGTTCAGTTGAGCAGCATGTGACTGTTCTGGAGCAAACTGATTAAGCCAAGGCTCCAATGACTTAGTAACAGCTTAGACAATACCATGTGATGTGTGTGGTAGGTTATACCAATCTAGAATATCTTAATAGCTGATTTAACTAACATCAGGTGAAGATGACTCCAGAAGGAACTCTAGCAAGTTTGGGTACAGTGAACATTTGACATCTTGGGAGCCTCATGTAATCTGTTGTCCTTCAGTAGTTTTTCTGCCAAATGGTCAAGGATCATTTTTTTTTTTTTTTCTTGTACATTTGCCAAGATTCATGTACTCTTTTTTTTTTTTTTTTTTTCCTTGAAGTCAAGAAGCCCTCAAGGAAATGTTATACCCAGAATCGTTGCTTAATTGTTCATATTTAGGGCTGGCTTTACTAGCTGTGAATGCTCTGTCTTAAAGGCAGTACTTTATTGGCTTTCAATTGCCAGTTTATGAATTGAGTTGAATCTATAAACTTTTGCTAGTACTACCTAATCAGCCTGTTTATTGTTCCAGGATTGTCTTGCCTCATGTTTCTCAGCCTTGATTAACAGTAAAGAGAGAGCACTTGGTGCAGGTGCATAATGTCTCTTTTGCACCATTTGTTAAATTTTTCCTGTTATGTATCACTAGGTACTTGAAAGATAATGAAGATAAAAAGTAGGTTTTATTTCAAATGGAAAAAGCATTCATTTGAATGTTGAGGACTTTGTCTCATTTCAGTGACTGACCAAAGCATTTGCATAAACTTGACATGATGGGTTGCTAGTATGCAGTTTATTCTGGGGTTTGTTTGGGTTTTTAGTTGCTTTGGTCTAGGTACCACACTCCTCTTGTCACTTAAAATAGATGACTAGTGTTAAAAAAGAAACTTACAACCTGTTGGGTGGGGGATGCAGTTTCCAGTTGCAGCTCTTTCATAAAGCATCTCAGATACAATTGACTCTGTTTGTTTAGTGCCTGCTAACTATAGCCACTATGATATTTGAATGCTGGTTTGTGCAGACTAGTGGAAGACTTAGTGGAATAAGATTCGCCTTTGATGGCACTTGCTAACAAAACTGACAACAGCAAGGCCAAAAATGTACTAAATGCCTCGGCATTGTCAGTGCTATATTAGTCTAACTTACGACTGTGCCTTGCTGTAGTTTTATATTATTAGTTTATTACATGGAGTGTATGTTTTGTTTCACATTTGAGGAAAAACATCTTCCCTTTAAAATAGGACTGTGGTTATATTAAAGTGCTTTTGGCAGAAACTAATAGATACTTTGCTGGGGGAGGTTGTCTTCAAATATGCAGTTCGGTTGTATGTGTAAGCAGCGTGAAGACTTGCTCTCTGTTGTGGTGTTTTGGGTGAATTTCTGCATTTATTAGGCTGGGAGTTAGTTCCTAACTTTGCCAAGGTTTTAAAAATTAGGGTTGAGGGGGCTGCATTAAACTCTTAAATAACAAACGTACAAGATCTGGGTGTGACATAGTTTTGGAAGGGTGTGTTCTAAACTTATTACGAGAATATAACATAATGTGGAAATGAACTGAAACAGAAGCTAGTGGTTTGTCTTTTTTCTCCTTACACGATCTTCTATGTCTTATGAAAATATATATAATGCATAACTTAAGGGAGTCTTTGATTTGATGAATTTCTCCCATTCCCTGCCAGTTACCCATCTTGTGCTTCTCTAGTCCCTGTTTTTCTTGTCACTGGGAAGTAAGGGACACCAAGTGTATTGAGGTTTAGGGGATGTTTTGGGGTTTTTTTGGGGGTTTTTTTGTTTAATGTTTTTTTCCTTAGTTGATCAATATACATATAGGTGAGATGCCTTTGCTGAGCTTCTTAGAAAGTATTCTGCAATGTTCTTTTTGGAAAGAAAATGTTAAAGCTGTACTCATGTTTTTTTAAAAGAGAATTCGCCTGCTCATTTTGCATGTAATATATAAAACATGCACTGTGCTTAGCACTCACTGCAGTTGTAGTGCCTTGTTCCTACTGGAATACATAGAGTAAAAACAGTCCAGTATGCTCAGGAATTGAGACTTGATGTGTCCCAGTTTTCATTTGTACCACTAATGCTTGCACCATGTTGAACCATCACTCTGTTGATAGGATTTGATTATTTTTTATTTTCCTCTTAAGCTGTCAAATGAGAAACTGGGTTTTACCATAGCAAGTTTCTTGCCTGAACGCAAATCACAGCAGTGTAGCAACAGAAAGGGAGGGGATGTGTTGTCAGAATGTTCACATGTAACATCAGATCTGGAAAAGATATTTTAATCTAAAATGTAGAATTGCAGATTGTTAATAGTTTGGTTTTAATGCCTGTGTTTATAAAGGTAGTCATGGAGGTAGTTCAGAATACCGTAGGTTCTGGCTTAAATCCTGAGTTCTTCATTGAGTCCTAGTTTTGAATCTTTATAAATAAATAGGTCTTAACTTTGTAAAGCGGGAAATTGTAGTATTTTATTGCACTGCTGTTTGTTCATGTTCTGTGAAGGGGAATCTTTGGATAATAAACATGCTTTTATAATTAGAATATTAGTTACAGTAAATTATCTCTTCATTTTACTATTTCATACTGGAAATCAGTACTTCATATGCTTTGCTAAGTAAAATGCACAAAACCGATCATTAAAAATTACGTGTTACAGACTTCAAACTCTTCTGCTGTCTTTGTATTTTACTTGGTATTGAGGCCTTTTGCTACTGAAGGCAAAAATGCTGTTCTTGCATAGCTGTCATTTCCTCAAAACTGTTATTTTCCTTGGAAGCTAGACTGAGCAGAAAGCGTCCGTCATCTGTGTGCATGTCTACCAGTAGAACACTGATTTTTTTCATCTCCTGGTGTCACAAATAAAATGAATCTTACTGAATCTGGACAGAATTTCAGCTGTTTTTTCCTGTCGCATTTGCACTGGAGAAGCTTCATAGTAACAACTCAGCTTTTTTCCTCCAGAAGGAATGTCTTGTCTTTTGTTCTTACAACTTAAGTGCATTGTTCTTTTATGAATGCCTTTTCCAGAAGTGCTGTGGGGTTTTTGTTTGTTCTTAACTAAAATTGAAACTTAAAATCTTGAATTAATTTGTGAAATTATCTGAATTTCCTCACCGAAGTTAGTCAGGTTGATGTGCAGAGACGCCAAGCTGCAATTACCTCTAGCTTTGTTACTCCCGTGGGGCTTCATTAAAGCGGCTCCTCTTTAGCTGCTTCTGTTGCCCAGCACCATGAAGTTTGGGATTCAGCAGACACAACAAATATTTCTTGTGTGTAGTATTATGTACCTGCAGATGGAATGTTTAACTGCCCTTTTTCACTGCAGTTGTAGCAGCAGGAAAATCTGTGTGAAGTCTGACAGACCTTATAGTATTTAAACCTACTTGTGTGATGGTGATGTAGCAAAAGTATAGGCTGTTTTGTTGTCTCAGCTAATTCATCGCTCTCAGCTACAGACAGGGACAATTGTATGCCTGGAATAGCATTAAACTGGTGTATTTCTAATATTGCTTAATGCAGTTTGACAGGCATTTAATACTCTTAAAAACCTTACACTATAACAGCAATTTCATGATGGGATAGTGTGTATATAAGCAGGCTTTCTGAAGTGTTAGATTTGCTAATCAACCCTGAGGGCAAGTATTTAATACTTTGGACCTTCCATGCTGTTATCTATGCATTATATTAACATTGTCCTCTGCAGGTAAATCTTTGTCTTTCATATCACTTAAACTTTCTTTCATTTGACAGTCTTGCCCTGCAAATTTTTATTTGATAGCTAAGACTGTAATAAAGATGCATCGGGTCATGGACACAAAAACTGCCTTATACTTCCTGCTGCATAAGAATGTGTTGGTCAGACACACTGATACTTCAAGACCCTTTGTTTAAATGATTAAACTGTGTACAATTCACATTAGAATGTTTGGGGAGTTTTATTTATTGAATGTTCTTTTTTTTTTTTTTTGCTTATGTATATCAGTGGGGCATAGTTCTTTTCCCATAGTATATATGGTGATATCTTTGCAAGCATTCAAGTGCTGTGTGCGAGTCAGGGAAATGAGTAGTTTATACATGCATTTGTAGCTTCTGGTTAAGGGAATGTCTATAATCCTTTGAAAGGGATGTACTTGAGTAGCTATCTGCAATTCATAATAATCTGCCTATGCCTGTAAAATAAATGTAAACTATTGTTCAGTATTTATTTTTAGAAATAGAGGTGGTACGGGGAGGCCAACCCCAAATACGTTTAAAAGAGAATGTCAATATATAGACTTGGCACAATGCAAAAGCTTTCTCTGATTCTCGCAGCAAGGATGAGGGGAAAGTTTTACTTTGAGCAGTGAGTATTAAATGTTCTGGTGTTGTGTTGTGCATTATTTTGGTTCATTGCAGTGGAAGACAGGACTATATGAAAGATGACCCTAATTTTTTGTCAGTGGTGTTACCAATTTTTGAACATAGTTTGGAGCACCCAGGCAAAGTCTGTTATGTATGTTAAACTCATACGTGAGAAATTCATTCAGGAGGTTCTAGTCCAAAGAAATTCCTTGCTTGCCTACATAATAATTCAAGGAATCTTTAAGTCATTGGTAATGATGAAGCTTTCTCTGGCATCTCTGTAGCTTCCTGAGGATTTTTGCTAGTATAATAAAGGACACTTTCAGAAAGCTTATGAGGAAGTAAGAAGAGGGAATGTTGTATTCTAAGCTACTTATCCTCCTGGTTTTGTTGAGGAAGGGGCAAGAGCATAGCATGAATACCAGAATCTAGTTTCTCATCCATTTTGGTTATTTGGGCCCATTACAGTATCTTTTCTATAGCTGAAGTAATGCAGTGTTCTTTAAGTTTGATAGGAATATGAGAAAGCCTGGCTGTCTTTCATTCCCAGAGGGAGGTAGACATGATAAAACTTGCAGAGCGCCTCTTCAGTGTGTTTTCATCCCTGTTCACATGTATTTGTTGCCTGTATTTGGGGAGAAAAGCAGGATAGAGCATCTATTCACTGGAGAGTTATGAGGTGAGTTCTGATTTGTTGATATGTACTAAAGGAATCATAGAATAGTTAGGATTGGAAAGGACCTGAAGATCATCAAGTTCCAACCCCCCTGCCATGGGCAGGGACACCTCCCACTAAACCAGGTCACCCAAGACTCTGTCCCACCTGGCCTTGAACACTGCCGGGGATGGAGCGTTCACAACTACCCTGGGCAACCCATTCCAGTGTCTCACCACTCTCACAGTAAAGAATTTCTTCCTCATATCCAATCTAAGCTTCCCCTGTTTAAGTTTAAACCCATTACCCCTTGACCTATCACTACAGTCCCTAATGAAGAGTCCTTCTCTGGCATCTTTGTAGGCTCCCTTCAGATATTGAAAGGCTGCTATGAGGCGTCCACGCAGCCTTCTCTTCTAAAGGCTGGAGAGCCCCAACCTTCTCAGCCCGTCTTCATACGGGAGGTGCTCGAGCCCCCTTTATCGTCCTTATGACCTCGTGTGGATTTGCTCCAACAGCTCCATGTACTCCTTATGTTGAGGACACTTTTAAAATGAGTTTCCTAGAATCCTAAGTGGCCAAAGAGAGAGCAAGAGCACAGGCTGGCTTGGTGATTCATTACTGCTATTAACAGTGGGGGAATTCCTGAAGAGTTTTAATGGTCTGCTGAGAGTGTGAAAAGGTAAACTGAGTGACTGGGATTGAATTTCTTACAACTCCATATACAGGGTGGGAACTCCGTGGACAGTGTGCTCTTGTCGACAATGAACTGATGCATACAGGACCTGGGCATGCAGCTTGTCTGATTAACTGTGCCAGTACCTTGTTGTGTGTAATCCTAAACAAGTTACCATGGTTCAGCTGCCTGGTCATAGCAGTTGAACTGTGCTATTTCTATGGTAAGTGTGAGGAAGCTTACTTGTTTCTAGCTGAGAGGAGTAAAATTACTGCTAGTGTCCCACAGTATTGTGTGACACTGAGGTGAGAATTATGCACAAGGATGGTAGAACAGCTCGCTTATGGTAACTTGTGCATTGTATTTTCCTTATTCTCTAACATGTTACGGTTTTTAGCTAATGATACTCTGGTATGAAAAGTCAAGAACAGACATGGGAAAGACCTCTGTGATTTTATAGTCTTAACCACTATCAGCTGGCTATTAATTAGAATCCCAGTAAGTTATTTGTGGCATTTATCTGATCAGTAATGGAATTACACAGCAGTAATTTACAGCACTAAACACATAATTTGAAAGATTTTTATTTAAAAAAAAAGCCAAACCCAAAATCCAACAAACAAAACAAAAAAACCCACCAAAGAACCCCACATAGCAAATCTCACAAACTTCATTTGACAAAATTGTTAGCGGTTCAGCTGTCAGAAGGGTAAATAAAATAAAGGTGGCTGCTTAGAGTGGAATAAATGGTTTGGTGATACAGTTCTTTTTTTACAGAGGTGTGTTGTTTGTAGCAGAACTTTAACCAAAATACCAGGGATGCTAAATACTTGGAGGGTTTCAGTAGGCTCTATTGAAAGCAGGGATTGTATTGCAGTCTATTGCAGCAGGGGCAGTATCTTGGAAACGAGATTTCTACAGTTGGTAGAAAGGTGTGATATAATTCTTGGCTTCGATTAAGAGGGAAGCAGTAGGAGTATAAGGGAATGGCAGCACAGTATAGTCTGTGATGGTGAGGCTGCTTAATGAAATACTGTATGCAGTTCTGCTGCCAAGTTTTCAGAGGGATTTTGAAAAACTGGAGAGGATGCAAACAGCAATTGGAAAACTGAATTGAAGGAGGGAATAGACTGACATGAAATGAAAACTGGCAGCTTAGAGTAGTTGTTCTTCAAGTTACTTACCACATCTACTCAAGAAACTGCCATGGCAGAAAGTGGCTCACAAATTTGCTTCGCAACTGCAGGAACTGCCTAGCAATTTAAGCTTGCTGCTGTATGAAAGCTGAAACTCCTTGAAGAGCAGCCTGTTTTGCTTCTCAAAAGACTAGGGAGCTCTGTTAGCATGTATCCTGCGGCCATGAAAATACAGGATGCTAAAAGGCTTTCTGTTGTAGCAAGAGGATCAATAACTTGAGCTAGAAGCTGAAGCCGTACCAAGTGAAATGAGGAGCTTTTTAGGATGAGTTAACTATTGGGGCAAGTTAGTAAGAAATGACTTAAAATCTTGGTGTCTTTTAGTATCTTGATGAAATCAAGTTAGCGTGGAGTGTATTGAAAGATACCAAGCGTGGTCTACTTCAAAACTGATATTGGGACAGCTGGATGAAACTGGAAGATCTCTTATATGGGGAAAAATCGAGGTGATACAGAAATTATAATTAAAATTTTTAAACTCTTTAATTATAATTAAAGTGCTCTTTTGGAGAAAATAGTGTCCAAGGGTCATTCTGAAGCTGTTGCATACTCTTTTCTTTAAAGGTGGGGTGGGAGATGAGGTAAAGTTGTGTTGCAGTAACTGTGGTGGATTGAGAAAGATGGAAACTGGTCGTGGTTACAGTAGCCACTGTTTGCAGTGCATGAAACTGGATGTGGAGGGAACTGGATGTTATAAAAACAGGGCTGTTTGTGAGTAAATGCCAAACTTGAGACTTTTATGTGAAGAAAATGATAATGTTTACAGAGAGACAGTAGTATCTAGGTATACATTGTGGGTGGAAAACCTGGGAAGCATTAGTCCTGAAAGATTAAAGGAAGATAGCTATCTTTATTGCCCAAATGTGATTTGTAGCTTCAGCTCTGTCTGCAGAGTCATTGTATTGTGGGGAGGAGGTGATCCTGGTTAAATCATGACAGAGGTAAAAGCCCATGCCTTCATGGATGTGGAGAAACTCTCTCAGCTGTCAGGGCTTTTTGCTTTCAAAGCAGATGCTGTGCACAACTAACAAAGTAGAAATATAAGAGTTTATTTGCTACTCCCTTATAGAGGCTCTATAAGAAAATCCAATACTGAAAGATCCTCAGACTGAAGCTTGTATTTAATCTGCAGAATTGGAAATTTGGAATGATAATGTGCATAATGTAAAGAAATGGTTTAGAATCAACCATGAATTTTAATTTATAGCTTCTGTCATTACTTTAAATCCCTGTGTTACCCATATTCAGTGACCTAACTTAATAGTCAGAGGGTGACTCTCTTGAGTGAAACCAGTTTTACATCAGTTGCCATGTACAGGAGCTAAATGGCCACAGTGAGATACTTTCTTAAAGGGTATTTATAAATTACTTGTTATAGCTATTTTATTTAGTAAGGGGCTGATACAGCAGGATAGATTAATGTAGCTGAAAAAACCCTTTTAGTTCTGAAATGTTTTCTACGTATTACTCCACTTTCTGGGCTTGCTATTAATAAGTTATTATTAGTAACTGCCATTATCCCAGAGAATTAATAAAGCATGGGAGAGTCAATGCAAACATTAATGTTTTAGTAGGACTAGGCATGCTGAGACAGTAAATTGTTCTAAGTCATGCAGGTGGGCAGTGCATTCATTTAGAGATGCTCAAACACTTCCTTACATATTTATAGAAGAACTGAAAAGGGGTTCCACTACAGTTTTCTAAAAGTAATTCTTTAATTAAAGCTGTTTGTGTACAATCTGCACATAAAGACAATATTTCTTTGGCATTGCACTCTGTGTGGTCTGTGTTTCTCCAACAATACTATGTTACCGCTTGTTTTTAAGGATCACTGTATCTGTACTAGCTTGTTGGGTGTTTGTTATGAAAACTGATAAGCTTTTTTCGGTTATAATTAAATGTGAATTTGAATACATTCTTCAGTTACTGATTTTGGAGATATTATATTTTTCTTTGGATTTCCATTTATTATATTTGCTCTAAAAATGTACAAGTTCTTATTTTTTAACCTGGCATTTGATCTGGACTGCCATTTTCATCTGTTATCAGTAAGGCTTTTCATCAGTTACCAGTTAGGCTTCCTGCTGGGTTTTGTAGCATTACAATTCATACCTTGTGAAAGAATCAATTGATTTCAGCGCAGATACCCACATTAGCTATTCTTAAATTACCTCTTTGGCCTAGCATAGTGGTGGCTGATCAGTTTTTGTAATTCTATCTTCGCAGTCACTGCTGCCTGTTTTATATTATTAAAAGCCTATTTGTAATTTTTCTACTGCTGCCTGTGTTGGATAATTAAATAATGTCACTTTAACTGGCAATCTCCAGTTCTGTGCTGCCTCCAAGACAAAATAGTGAATGTCGCACCAGCAGTCAAAAACATGAAACTTGGGGCAAAGTCTTTTAGATGTTCGGAGCTATAACTTGAAGGCAGCCTGGTGGTGTTGTACAGGGGAGTCTTGCAGGCTCCTGACATAGCATGTGTGTTGTGCTGCAGTGTAAAAGGTTAAGAAATTGAATACTGGGGGGGAGGAGAGGGCATGGCTTCGGGTTTTTTACTTACTTTTCAGTAAACTTGAAAATTGTAGATGATAGAGGTGATTTGACTGTGAAACATGTCACATATGCTGTTAAAACTCTCAGAAGCATATATTGAAATTTATATGTTCTTAAATGTAAGCAATAGTCTTGAACCCATTTATCATTATTATGGGAAGCCTAACAGTGCTGCTAACTAGTCTTCACTGTCCCAAGACTGAGTGCTGGAGCTCTACCAGTAGAATTCAGGGCAGCAAAGATTTTTTTTTTTTCCAACATGTTAAAACCTGATTTAAAAAACTAATTTAAGAAATGAAGTAGTTTAAGACACCAAATTAAAAACATTATTTAAATCGTCAGTTAACACTGTGAAACATTAATTTCTATGTAAAGAAATTGCATGCAGGCATGCTGGGGTGGAAAAGTACTTGATGTGCTTTTTGCTGTATGTAATTCCTTAAGCCACCTGTATTTTGTATATAAATGTAGGCTGCTTTACGCTCAGAAGCACTCGGTATTCTATAGCCCTAATTAAAACCATGCCTCATTTACACTGTGGGCCTGCTAAGTGCACTGTATCATTATTTAATATTGTTTCTTAGTGTTTGTCTCATTTAGTATAAACCCCCAAATTCCATGCATCACTGGGTAGTAGTCTGCATTTTTCACAGGAATAGTGACATATCCCATGATTTTGCTATTACAACTTTAGTCTTGTGCTGAACCTTGAAAAAAATTCTACCTTTCTGATCATATATTCAGATAACTTGGTCCTTATCACTAAAGATACATGTGGAAAAAAATAGAATCATATTCAACAATTCATCCTGCTTAAGAAGCCTAAGGAAAAAGGCACACTAAACAAAGAGCATGTGAAGCATTCCAAAAGGAAAAAGGTACACTAAACATGTAGTAATACAGGATGGAATCCTGCCTTGCTTATTTCTGCAAGGGCCTCTACGGGGGGGGGGGGGGGAAGAGGG
>JANRGW010040939.1:0-102899 GCA_024733675.1 Psilopsiagon aymara
CTTGTGTACATTCAGGTTCTTAAGATGGTCTTGAACCAGATCCTCTCCTACAGTGGGCCCAGGGTCTTCATTCTCACAGTCCTTGCGTCTGCCTTCCAAGCCTTGGATGGTGTAGTCAGAGCATTTAGAGGTGCTTTGGTGGAGTTGAGTAGGATATGAGAAAGTGTATGGCCTGTAACTTGGTAAATGCTTTAGGCAAAAGCAAGTACTGCTTTCAAAGGAATCAATCCCACCCACTCTCTTCCTCCACCACTTGTTTTGGGCCCTGTACTATCTTTTCTCTTCTGCCAGCACAGCTGTTCGGTACAGTCATGCAATGAACAGGGTGGGGGAGCTCATCTGGGTAAGAATAAACTTTATATAAAGATAGTTGAGCTCGTGTTTTAGCTGGCCCAGCTTCTTCCCACTCTGTTCACCGAGCAGTCACAGAAATGCCTGTATCAGCACAAACGAGGATGGCTGAAGAGTGAGAAGGGTTCTGGCCCTGGAAAGGACAGCACCATCGGTTTGGGTGGCAATGCACATCCTGCTGGCCTTTGTGGGCAGGATCACAGGTCATCACTCAAAGTAAGACAGGCTCCAAGCCTGGAGAAAGAGAGGCTAATCATCAAGCAGATGATAATACCAATGGCTTAACCACCTTGAAAAGGAAATGGACACCAGTTGTGGTCAGAAATGAGCCAGATACCTGCTCTTCTTTGATTTGAGTCTACATAGTGATGAGTCCTTATGATTACCCTGCTGTTGATATGTAGCTCTGTTAAGAATTCTACAGGCTCTTTATTATTCTTGCACTGTGCAGAGGCATACACCACTAGGAACTGTGAGGTAAAGTGTAGTTTGTTTTGCTGCAAGTCAGCTTTATCTCTGGAGTTACTCAAAATGTTACAGGACAGATCCTGTACTGTCTTTAACATACGTCTGGACTAGAAACTTTCAGAAATTCTTCCTAATCTAAATTGTTCTGCAGTTCTGCAAAACTTTTAGTTTTATGCAAGTAAGCTACCTGTTATACAACCAGTTTTATATTTAGTGTGAAATTAATTAAATCCAAGCTTCACCCAAGTATTTTGTGTAGAGATACTGGGATCTCCTTGGACTCATTCATAAGGTTTCCCTATCAAATCAAAGGGGAAAGTGATCTAATTCCCTTTCATGTAATACGGAGACCCCAGATTTTCATATATGTCTTTTTTACTGTCTTGGAGAAACTGAATTTTCAGTTTAAACAGAGGTTTCCATAACTACAAAAATATTTGGCATTTTGTCTCACAGAGTTTTGCTCACTATGAAAATTAAAACAGTAGTAAAACGTTAGCTCTAATGATTTCCAAGTTACTGAATTGATGGATATTTGAAAAGGGGTGGACTCTGTGTGCACCTCTGGGATGTAGCCATTCAGTGATGTTCTGTCTGTGCTGATGCTTATCCAGGTATGTTTGAATATGGTTCGCTTGAAGCAGCAAGCCTGGAAGAAGCAGGGCAAAAAGTTGTTCTATGTTTCAGGACTGCAGTTAGTACTAGGGGAACAAGAAAGACTGGATGATTCCCAGTAACATTGTGAAGAAAAATGTTAACCCACCAGATTTTCCCTGTTTCTTACATAGCAACCCGAGATAAACACAAACAAATAGATTGGAGTAGGAGTACACCAAGTGACTTGCCTTTTGTAAGCTGTGTTGACTGCAGCCTTTTTTAGCTTGAGCACAGACTTGCTTTGTAATTCATCTGAGATGTTGCAAGCATAGAAATCACCCTCTTCCCACTTTTGTCTTGGCTATTCATTCATTTTAGGGAGTAAGAAGAAATATGCATGTCCCCTTTAATCCTTGGGTTTCAGCTTTATTAAAGCTTTGGTATTGCTTTTGGCTTCAGTTTTCCCTGTTTCGCTGTTTGTGTTTGAGTCTTCAGCTGTGTTCAGATTAAAGTATTCTTGTTCAGGTTAAAGGATTCTTATTTGCTTGTAGAATCATTCTTAGAATATGCACAAAGTAAAAGCCCTAGATTTGCACACTGAAGTGATTCAGGTGTCACAAAAAATGCAAAAGAGTCAGACATATACAGCCTTTGCCTCTACTACTGGACCCAAAGCAGCAAGTGCAAGTAGCGTGTTTTTCTGTAGGCAGTTGCATAGCAGTCTGAAGAAATAAAAACTAAATCAGGACAATGCTTTAATGTGTAGTTGCATTCATGCCAGGCAGCTGGCTTTCACAGTGATTGCTTTTCACATTCCTAAAGCTTGGATGTGATTTCACATTCCTAAAGCTTTGAACTTGCTTTGGGCACTTCTTCAGGTTGGTGGGGTTTGATTTTAAATAATACACATGGATTTTACTCAGCTTCCCCCACATTGTCAATATTGTTTCTCTCTTCCAATGTGTGGTTAAGATGAATCTGGTCTTCACTCTTAACCTCAACACTTGCAACAGACTTTCTCTGTTTTTCTTTATCTGGGTCAAGAACCATTTTTTCCTGATCAATTCTGCTTCTCCTCCAGCCAGATGTCACTTGCTGCCCTGAAGTGCTTGGTAAGAGCAGCTGCAGCAGGCAAGGGGACTGAATTCATCCTGAAGCTGCAAGCATGAAACTTGGGGTGGACACAGCTGTAATTCAGCCTCTAGAGGGGATCTGAGCACGACCAGGATTTGCAAGGTGTCAATGAACTTGGGGGTCTGTCAACTGAGCAGTCTGTTTTCAGCAAGGCTAAGAGTTGAATCCTAACAACCCAACTGCAAAGGGTGGCTTCATCTTGCTGTTGCAGCTGAAGGATGCTGGCTGTCCTGTTAAGTACTCCGGGAGCAGAGGGAGGCTGGAACTCGGTGCTGCAGTTGTAGGTTTTGTCTCACTGAAGGGAACATTGTATTTTCTATTGATCAAGTTTTCTTCCATTTGCTTCTCCTAATCAGCTCTAATGGTTTACTGTCTTTCATGTGGCTGCTTTGGTTGTACATAATTTATGGAAGGCTGAAATGAACAAAATGGATTAAAAAAGCTTTCATTCCCTGCTTGGAAAGAAGTTGTTCATGTTATTCTCAAGATGTATAACTTATTAATCTCATTCGAAATGCCAGTCCTGCAGGCCTGTTTGTATGCTGTGAACATCGAGTCGTAGAATCACAGAATCCCAGACTGGTTTGGGAGGGAAAGGACCTCAAAGCTCATCCAAGTTCCAACCCCTGCCATAGGCAGGGATGCCTTCCTCTAGACCAGGTTGCTTCAAGCTTTGCCTAGCCTCACCTTAAACACTGCCAGGGATGGGGCAGCCACAGCTTCTCTGGGCGCTCTGTGCCAGGGCCTCAGCACCCTCACAGGAAAGAACTTCTTCCCAAGATCTCATCTAAATCTCCCCACTGTCAGGTTAAAAGTCTTTCCCCCTTGCTCTGTCCCTGTAGGCCCTTGTCCAGTTTTAACCTGGAACTTGCATAAACCCCACCTTTAGTAGACCCAAGTATCATAGTTCTCAAATCAGAAAGTTCTATTTTTTTGGACTGCTAAACCAAATCCCTTCAAATTTTATGCTACCACAGCTGCAAATTCTTCTCCACATCTTTTGTTTTCTTTACAAGACCAAATAAAGTCAGAGCATGATGCAAAATGTAACGTCTCTGAAGTCTTTCCATTTTGGCAACTCTCTTATCTAACAATTACAGGAGTACTGAGGCTCCAGACATTGGTGCCAAGATGTTAAAAAGCAGCTAGTCATTTTAGAAATCTCTCTGCTGGCATGTAAAGCAGTCTGGCCAGAGCTCACCAAACCTGTGCACTGGTTGGCACTGGCTGGTTGTGGATGCTGAGAAGGATTGCAGGGGCTGTAGTCCCTAGCACCTTCTCCCAGCACTTGACAAGACATTGTTAGGGGCTTCTGGAGCACAGAGCTCTGAACAGCTTTGTATTTTCTGGTTTGTCGCACAAGCTTTTCTTGTTTCTTCTCGAATCCATGTAACACTCAGCACCTGCAGCATTCTATGCCAGTGAGGGTGCCAGCTTATTTCCATGCTGTGTCAAAAACAATCTTTCTTCTGTTTCTTTTGAAACCATACCTGATTTTTCTTGTTTGACTTCTCGGCTGGCACCAGGTCTGCAGCTCCATGACTTCTTTTCTAGTTCAGATATAGTTGCTTTTATGTAAAATTTACACTTTATATCTTTATACCTAGCAGTTTTTTTCTGTGTGTGCCATTTTATCACCCTGTAATTCAGTACTGCAAGAATCTTCTTCAAAGCAATTTGTGGTTCACTTTCGCTCTTATTGCCTTACAGAAGGGAGTGTCATCACCAGACTCCATCTCCTGTCGATTATTTATGGATCTGTTGAAGTGCAGAGGCCTTGGGTCTCTCAGGAGCCCATTTGTAGGACATCCAACTTTGACTTCATTTTCTCAAATTTGTTGATCAGGCTGTCCAGACAAATAGGTCCTCCTAAGCTTGTTTAAGCTTTTTTGGAAGCTATTGCCTATCACATTTAAAATCCCCCTGTCTTTACCACCTAAAATTTGTCTTAAAATGTATGTGTGTCTTTATAGTCGCTGCACACTACAATGTGTAAGAGGATTAAGGAAGATTAGCAATGTCTAATTATTCAAGTTTAATTGCTAATTACTTGAATTTAAGAGCATCTGAAAAGTAGTGTTGAGGTTCTTCTGAGCATGGTTCATCCTTTTTGACACCAGGGCTTCATACCTTGCATCACTTAGTACTCTGACCATTTTAACTGTGTCATTTTGAGGCAGAACTGGGAGCCCTTTTCTGTAATTCAGACACTTGCATTTATGAGACTTACTCATAGCATAAGCTATGCTGCTATGACTGGCTTGGGAGAGAAGGGACTTTAAAGCTTATCAGGTTCCGAACCCCTGCCATGGGCAGGGACACCTTCCACTTGACCAGGTTGATCCAAGACCCATCCAGCCTGGCCTTGAACAGTGCCAGAGACAGAGCAGCCACAGCTCCTCTGGGCAACCTGTGCCAGGGCCTCGCCACCCCCACAGTTAAGAATTTTGTCTTGTGATCCCATCTCAGTCTCTCCTCTGCCAGGTTAAAGCCATTCCCCCTTGCCCTGTCCCTACAGGCCCTTGTGAAGTCCATCTCCTTCACTGAATCTTCTTACACGTTTGTGAAGGTATACAGTTTTAAAGTTCATGATGGTGTTACTTTGAATTCTGGCAAATGAGCAGTATATCACACTTTTTAAAATGCAGCAGTTACTAGCCATACAAGGTTCACACAAAACACAGAAAATGCTTTGTTTTTTCCTGTGTGTTGCATGTTTTCATTTACCTCAGCTCCATTTTGAATTGAAAAGAAGTCTTTTGCATTCACTGCTTAGCTTCTATGACTGAACTGTATAACTAATGGAGGCTTTTAGTGATTTTTTGAATCTGGTCCCAGGAAATGATTAAGCTGGTCTCCATAAGTGTGATTTAGTTTTGAGCCACATGAAATACTGGCTGGACTAAATGAATGAATCGGGGACCTCTAATTGTCTCACTGTTGGTTCTCCATCTTCTTAAGCAGCAGATTCCTGCTGTGCTAGCTGTAAGAACAGAATACGTCTGCATGCAGCTGAGGAAGGAGGAAGACATCTTTGTAGTGGAAATCCATCTTCTTTGCTTGGTGTCCATATTGTTCTGAAAATGTTACTTCTTTTTTTTTTTGTTCTTTATTTTAGGAAGCAGACATTTTTTCAGGTAACCCTGGTTATACAGACCCTGGTATTCAAGTAGGGAAATTCTCAACAGTAACTTCAGGAATAGGGTAAGTAAAGTTATAGATAAGAATCTCCCAGCAGCATGGATGGTGAATGGGAATTTGTTATCAAAGTAATTGATGCGCCCTAAGACAAAAGTCCTTAGAGGGGCTAGATAACACCAGTGTTTTAATGAAGGCATAGTGAAATATTTGAGGGTCAGGAGGGTAAATACCTGCAGGAGTCCTTGCCTGCCCTCCCCTGGGATAATGTCCTTCCTATAATACTTTTTTAAGCTGTTTTATATTGAAATTTCTTTAAAGCTTTCTGATTTTTTCCTATAATTCCTATATTGAGCTCATTATAGTGAGTGATTTCAGGTTGTCGAGAGATGAATCACAATAGCAAAGCCTATAACATAGGCAAGCACTTCTGAGAAAACAGCGTTCTTGCCTCTTAATTAAGCCTTACCTATTAACTCATGTTTCTTGGGAAAGGAGAGGAAACCCTTCTTATTTTGCACAGTTGTGCCAGGAAAGTTACCCTGCAGTTTCGCTGGGAATGCTGTGCAAGACAGGGGGTGCTTTGCTTAGGCTGATGTGTAAGTGCAAGCAAAGTGAGCATCAGACTTGAGTCATATCTAAAGGAATCCTCTTGTATATCTGCTGTGTGTTTTAGCTTTTCAAAGCTCTATGCTTACAGAGATGAAGCAAATCCTGAACAGAGTTCCGCTCCTGGCCTCCACTTTGCAGTCCATTCTCAGGTAAGCAGGAGACTTGCTGTGTCCCATAACCTCTGCTGCTGACACTTCACCAGTGTGCATGGTTGCACCCTCCCTCTGGTGCAAAGGAGGGGCTACCTCCTTTGTACACATGCTCTTCCTGTCCTTGACATGTACCTGTGCCCTGCATCACTGCATCCAAGTGGTGTCTCCAGTCTCAGCTCACAGGTGTAATCAGATATATTCTTCAGTTCCGTCATAAGCTCACAGCTCAGCTGTAAAAGTAATTTCTTGCTGCTCCAGTGCAGTGACTTTGTTGTAACAAGCTGTGCACATTTCTGTAGAGCAAAACCCATTGGTTTATATGTTCAAATATGGGTGTTAAAGCACCTGACCAGGGAAAGATGCAGGGTGTGTAGATATGAAGCTTGAGTGTATGAATCAGCTGTCCAAAGTCAAGTTTTCTGTGCCTTTGATATTCATGTATCTACATCCAGATGCTCTCTCCCCTTGTTCAGATGGCAGGTGGTGATGCTCTCCTCCTTTCCTCCAAGGTTATTAATCAAAGTCTTGTCATCTAGATGTTAAGAAGAATTCTGTTTTCAACTATAGTTGTATTCCGGACAAGAGCTATCTCTCTCAGGATGTCCTGTACTTATGTGACTGTTGGTCCTTTCTTCTACTTTAGCTCTACAGATGCATTTGTCCAAAAATGTCTTGTATGTCCTCCAGCTATATGAGACAACAGCTTAAAAGTACCTGCACAAAGAAAATCACTGAATCACTGTATGCAGATAATGTGTGTGTGTGTGTCTGTGTGTGTGTCTGTGTGTGTCTGTGTGTTCATTAAATACCTGTTCTCTATTATTGCCTTATAGTAACTCATTCTTAAACTATAAAATACTCTTGGTCTTTGGTCATACCTAATGCTCATTATTAAAAATAGGAGGAATTAAAAAGAGGTAGCTATTATAAAACCTGTCTCATTACTTTGGGCTGCCTTTCATTCTCTTGTGCTCCTTGTTTTCACAGCTACAGAAAGAAAGAAGAAAGTGGACACATGAAGCTTCTTCTTCAGCAGTGGTCAGCATATCTAAAACACACGCTAGTCCTTGGCCCTCTTTCTCAGATCCCCAGTCAGGTGAGATGCACCAGTTGCCTTCTGTGCTTCAGGATTGGATTTCTTGTTGCTGACACAGAGAAATGAAGTGTGTCATGAAAACCCAGCACTGGCAGGAAGTTAACTTGCCTAAGAAGTGAAAAGTGCTTCTGAGTGCTTGGAGATACTCTAAAATTATCAGACTTGGGTACACTGCTGAATGAGTGTAAATTTTGTACATTTTCATATCTAATTTTTCATAAATGTATGTATGATTGTCTTTGATGTTAGTGGATCAGTTGTGTCAGAGTTATTGGCCATGTTGATGTCTTTGTGGGGCTGAGGGATCTTCCTCTCTCTCCTTAAGCTTTTTTCTCTCTTTCTTACCATCTGCAGAATTCCCAACCATGCCTGCTGCCGCCACATCTCCCCATGGCCTTCATGTCTCAGTGCCGTCTTTTCCTCTGCAAGCTGCTGTGCTCCCCAGCAGCAGAAGCCTCATCCACGCAGCAGGACCCCCAGCTGACTATCACTTGGAGTCTGCCGAGTCCATGGATGAGATTCCTGTGGTTCAGACTCACTTTGGGAGCATTCATAGGTCTCCTGCAAATAACTCGATCAACTCTCAACACCATCCCTTCTCCACATGTGATCCCAGAGGTAACAAGAAGAAGAAGCTGTCTTCTGCTCATAAGATAAAAAGGAAAAGTGGCCAGCAAGACAGACACAATGAACAAGATCTTGAACTTTTTGCTAAGGTTCCTGCTGTGTTTGTAAGTAAGAGCAGTGGAGAACTTCATGTCTCTCAGCCCAAGCTCAGTGAGAGTACCACAGTCACCCCACAGAAAATGCACCAACCAGCAGCACATGTGGGCAGATATGATCCATGCTTTAAGGACATAAGGGCAAACACCACAGTGGCCTAGTGACCAGATTTCTAAAGCCATAGCTTTTGGGGATAAGGCAAGAGGTTCACTTTCTATTTGTATATTGCTGATAAAGATCTTGACTCCAGTGTCTTTTTCCTTGGAAGTAGCAGCATTGCTTTACCTGATGCTGACCATCTGCCAGCACAGCTAGCTGAGAGGCAGTAGAAAGCCTCATTGTTGCTGGCTGCTGCCTCTTCCTAAGGCAGGAGTGCCCTAAACCCAGTTCCAGTCGCCTTGTCAAGGGAGAATGGTCACACCTTGATAGGGATGTGCCCATAGCTGCCACTGGTTAAGGACTGCAGCTTTACTACTCTACAGAGGGCTAAGGGACTCATCCCTGCACTGTGTGCTTGCCATCAGGCTGCAGTGAGACATTTCTCATGCTGAACCAAAGGGAAGAGGCAATAATTTGGCAAACCTGAGGCAGGCAGGTTGTTAGAGCTCAATTGCTTCCCAGAGGGAAGAGCTGTATCTCCTGGCCCTCTGCACACTCATACTGCAGTAACTACCTGTGAGTGTGTGTATGGAAGAACGAGGCTGCATCTCTGCTGTTCCCTGCACCCTGAAAACTAAATTTCCCATCTGCATGCATGCTATCAATCTTTGGACCATGTGCAGGGGCTTCAGCAGGTGGTCAGAGAGCAACTTCAGGATTGTCCTGTCCATATGCCACTTTCCACTGTGCACCCTTAAGCCAAGTCCCCCACCAGCGTATACTGTCAGTTTGACCTGTTCCACCTTCCCAGCAGCCTAGGCTGCCCCACAGTGCAGCTTTCTCATCAGAAGCTCTGGCATACAACAGGTCCTGAAGCCTTTCAATTTCCTGGGCTGCCGGATCTGTTTTAAGTTTAGTTAGTTGAATTCCTTTAACAGATTTTTTTTTGACTGGGTTGTTTTGCCTAGTAGCATATCATAGATTGAGGAACTTTGTGAAGCTTTAGGCTGCCACAACTGGTGCTTAGCTGTGTAAGACACCAGTACAAATTGGAAGATAAAGGAGTTGCATCGATGCCAAGGGGCAGCAACCAGAGAAATAAGAAGGAATTTACAGCTCACCTGGAGACAATGAAAGAAATCCCTCAATGGTGGACAAGGAGACTTCAGACCAAAATTCACCACTGGATCAAAAGATGTGTGCAGGGCACATGAACAGTGTGTGGTGGTCGGTGCATAGACTTACAGTATGAAACCCAAGATTGCTTTGATCTGGGTCCCTCTCTGGAAGCACCCAGCTCAAGCTGTTCCTATTCCTGTACCACTCAATTATCAAATTATTTTTCTAAGAAACTGATGTCTGAGACTTTGCTGAGGGAAACCCAGGCCAAGCATTTTCTTTAACAGATCCACATTAGTCCACAGCCAAGACTGGAGTGCAGAAAAATCCCAGTGCAGACACTGGGGCACATAGCCAGTGCCCTGAGTCACAGCACCCAGTGCTGGCAGTGAGGAGCAGGAGTTGTCTGGGCTGCCACGCTACAGTACCTAGGCATTCCCTGCCCTCCTGGCTTCCCCAGGCTGCACACCCCATTCCAAATTCCTGTCTGAGCACTGAGACTGGAGCTGCCAACAGGTCCAGATCTGCCTAAGCCAGCTAATCTCAGAGCCTGGGATAGTGGCTACACACACATCATAATGACATGGATATACCCCAGTAATTTGGCACTTGACAACCATGGCACCGGCACAGTGCCTGCCTCCCTGGCAGGGCAGGATGCACTGTTCCTGGAGAGGCCACCTTTGCTGCACTGTGCTGGGCTGTGTGTGAACAGACACGTGTACCAGTAGAGGAGGGGGAGCCTTTATCACCCTACCAAATCATAGAAACCTACCAAATCATGAGTTGGAAGGGTTGTTAAATCTCATCCATTTCCAACCCTCTGCCATGGGCACGGACACCTTCCACTAGCGCAGGTCGCTCCAAGCCCTGTCCAGCCTGGTCTTGAACACTGCCAGGGATGGGGCAGCCACAGCTTCTCTGGGCAACCTCACAGGGAAGAACTTCTGCCTAAGATCTCATCTCAATCTCCCCTGTCAGGTTAAAGACATTAAATGTTTTGATGCATGGAAATGACAACCAACCCTTTTTCCAGACTATGGCAGGTGCAGGTTAAGAGTAAGACAGAGCAGGATGCCATGTGAGTGGAGCTAAGCCGTTTATCCCCTTGTCCAGCTCAGGCTGCTGAGCATTCATCAGAAATGATTCCGAGCAGGATGGGATATCTGGGGACAAATGCCCTCTGGGCATAGCCAGCATGGGACAGGCAGGCTGGACTCCCAGTCTTGCCGTTGCCCGTCGTCCTAGGGCTTATGCTGGCTTCTGTGCTGCTCTGAGGTCCCTGCAAAGTCCACTTGCCCTGGAGCTTTGTGCCCAGACAGCTCTCCTTCTGGGAGAGCCCATGTCAGCAGAGAGAGGCAGGAAGGCGCCTGCTGTATACTGAAAGCTTCGTTCCATTCCAGGAGTGCTCCTGAGTGCTGGCCACTGGCCTGGCTCCATCAGGAATCATCCCAGCAGTGTCACCTGGCCCACACCATGCTGTGTGGTGCGCATCCAGTGGGCATTTCAAGTAGTGCTTGCCTTCAAGGAGAAGGTAGTGCTGCAGCTGCTCCTGGAAACCTGTAATCCTTGCAGAGCAGAAGTTGGAGTAGGTGAGACCTCCCTTCGCTGAAGTTTTTATGGGGTAAGTGGTTCAGAGACAGGCTGAGCACTCCCTGGGACAGTGCTTGGGGAATTCTGGCAAGGCAGTGGAGGTATGATCACTGACCCCAGGCTTCTTTAAAGGACTATTTTAGTATCCTTCTCTGTTGTCTGACTTTTGACTCCTGTAAGAGCTGGAATGAGAAGCCTTGACTCTTCATTGAATTACATGAGTGACTGATCAGCAGAAGTGAAGTATCATGTAGCTGTTGAAGAGATAATGTTTTAATCTGCAGAAAGGTTTGGCCTGTGGTCCACTCCTCACAGCTTCCTTTCTGCTGTGGCCAGGGGTACCTGCTGGCACTGTGACCCAGACACCCACCTGAAGAAGGGTCTCTTTCCAGCTACAACCAGTGCAGAGCTCCTTGTGCTGCTGGGCTGTGCTGGTTAAGCCCTCAAGCTTCTCCATGAGGATAGAGAGACCATGATTTTCGCTGGAGGCCAACAGGATGCCCTGGGTACCCCAGTTTGGGAGTTTCTCTGGATAGGGAAGACATCCTTTTGCTACTTTCAGCTGAGACATGGAATATTTTCTTCACAACTGTCTGCAAAATGTGCGGTGCCTTGGCTGTGTGTTGGGGCTGCTGGGTGCTGAGTGAAGAACCAGGCCCCAGCAGAACAGGCTGGTGGGACCTTGATGTCCTGAATGTCATGGGCCCCAGGCAGATCGTGTGTTTGATTTTGGCTGGGTTTTGTGAGAGGCTTTTTTGTCATAGCCGCATTAGAGGAGGACTACCAAAGATGCACATTGGGCACCCAAGAGTGAAAATGGTGAGGTTTGGCTCCTGGGAGAACTGCTCTCTGCCCCAGCTCAGTTCCAAGCAAGAATGAACCTTTGCAAGGGCAGTTGCTGAGCTGTTTCATGATAGGAAGGCCCTTTGTAGCTGCTGCTTTGTGGTGTACACATGGTTTTGGGTGCTGTGTGTGATACCCCACAAAGGCGTGGAAGTTCTCCATGGCAGAGAATTGGTCACAGCAGGAGCAGGCATAGCCTGGGCTCCCCGCTTCCCATCCTCATTCCTGTCCTTTTGGGACCACAGTGTAGATATCCTGCAGGTTCAGGTGCCAAGGGCATTTCTGCTGCCCTGGGTGAGGAAGGTCCATAGTCGACCTCTGGCAGCAAGCAACAGGAACATGTCACATTGGGGTACTGCTGCAAGAGCCAGCATGCAGACAAAGTGGTCCTGGTCATGACACCAGGAGATTGAAATGACCGTGAACTGAATGCTTGCTACAGCCCAAGAGAGCTGGGTTGAGGTGACAGCAGAAGTCCTGGTGCCTTCAGCTTCCCATCACTGCAGAAACATTGAGGTCTGGCATCTCCGAGCACCTTCTCCAGCACTAAATACAAGGGTTTTGCCAGGGCATGAACTCTCCCATCAGCAGGAGGCGGTGCCTTGGACTGGCCATTTCCACAGCAAGACACTGTGGCTTTTTATTAGGACCAAAAAATGCATTTACAGGACAGTGACAGCTTTCCAGAGACCTCTGTAATCATAAATCGCAGCCACCAGCAGCCGTGCCAGGTCTTGCAGGGCCTGCTGTAAGCCTTATTCTTGTGTGGGACATCATCCAGCTTGTGTTCATCTTCACACCTGACTCAAGCTTCTTTGTTTTCTCTTTGAAGTCAAGGGGACCTTCCTTTGGGAAATGCTTTTTTGTGAGGCTGTTCCTGCTCTGCTTTTTAGAGCATCCCAAGGAGCTGCCTTGAACTGCAGGGAGGAGGGAAAGGACTCTGGCTGGCACTGTGCATCCTGAGCTGATCCAGAGCAGCTGGCACACCCGGCACACACACACACACTGCTCATCCGCTGCAGCTAAGCCCCGTTGATGCTGTGTGGACACGCTGTTGCTGGGGTTACCGTATACATATTGCACAACCTCTGAAACACTTCCCTCTGTTTGGTAGCAACTTATGCTAGAGAAGCAGTGTTCCTGCATAACCTCATCCCACCCCAGTGTGGCTGAGCCAGCAACTCATTCCTGAAATGAAATTACTCTGGGAAGCCTCTGGTGCGCAGCCCTGGAAGAAGCAAGAGGCAGAGGAGGGAGGGTTGAGCACAGAAGGTGCACTGAGGTTGTGCTCTTGTGCAAGCTCTGAGCTGCACCCTGGAGCAGTCACAGAACCCCAGCACTGTGGGTGAAGGTGGGGAGATAGGCATGGTCGTAGCAGGAACAAGCCCAGCATGTGAAGCTGTGTCTTGGTGACACTGGGCTGCGAGCCTCGGTAATAAGCACAGGAGTTCCACAGCTCAGTAAGCTCCCTGGGGCAGGAGACAGCCTGGGAACATCCTGACCTTTATTGGAAATGGCAAGAAGAGAATGGGCCTCCCGGGAGCTGAGCACTGAGCCATGTGCAAGCTCCTCCACCACATCACAGGACCTGTGCAGCCTCCTGTTCATCTGCCCCTGCCACGGGCGCTGGACCAAGTCACAGCCTCCTCCCGGGCTTCCTTTTCCGGGCTGCATGAGGAACAGCAGGAGCCAGCCAAGGACCGTGCTCCATCCCAACAAGGCTGTCATGGTGACAGCAAATGCACAACAAACCCCAGCCCTTAGGAACTGAAACCTGACCTGCTCAATGTGGGGCACCTCACCAGGCCTGGCAACACTCAGCCCAATCTCTCCATGTGTCACTTCTAGCTCGTTGGGATGTGTCGCACCCAGTGCTGGCTGGAGCTCCTACAGAAGAGCTGTCGACGTGCCTAGCTCCTGCTCGGCTCCTGCCCGCTGCCAGCTCTGTGAATCGGCCTGCTGCTGGCAAGCCCTACAGAGCTGTGCGGCCTGGATGCTCCAGGAGTTACCTGGGCTCCTCTCTGAAGCTGTGAGCTGGAAAGGGCCAAAGTCTCCTGCTTCAGTGACAAGCTGCAGGGCAACCTAAGGAAAAGGCTGCACCTTCAGCAAGCCTTATTCTTAATACGCCAGCCCCAGTTACTGCCCTCCTTGAAGCAGAGAGCACATGGACAGCTCTTCCACACTGTCTGCAGGATGGGACGGCAGACCCAGGTACCTGTTGGTTTAAATTCCCACTTCAGAGCCACCCACTGTCACCTCTGCTGCCACCTCCTCTGTGCAGCACCGAGGCTCTCTGGCCCTGTTTTGAGCTGTACCGGGACAAGTTAGAAGAGAAACAAGATTGGTGAGGTCATCCCGATGAATTCCAGCCCTTCCATATGAGCCTCCATGTGTCCTGCCTACCCTCGATTGTTTCTTCCAGGATGTCCTTTCCTCCTGGCAACCGTGGGTTGTCACCTTGCCCCTTGCCTGGGCTGTGAAATGAGCTGACAAGGTCACAAGGTTGTTAGGGATGTGACAAAGCAGGATCCTTCATGTGGCTGTGACCATCTGGGGCTGTCCAAAGTGGGCACGTTGCTGTGGGATGCCTGCATCCTCTGACAGCAGCCCTGGCACCCATCTCCAAAGCAGAGGTGAGGTGTGTGATCCCAAACCACGGACTCTCAAGGTGTCTGGTGGTCACCTCTGGAGGACTCCAGGCGCTGCTCCAGGCTAGGATCAGCATGCGCATGTTGCTCCGGGCTTTGTCCAGCCAAGAGCTGGCAACAAGGTCTCAGCAGAGAAGATGTGCCTCTCAGCCAGAAGGGGTAGGCTGTCACTGGGGCTATACCACAGAGCAGAGGGGGCAGAACTGATATTAGCTCAGCTGTGGGACTTTTGTGTCCGTCCTTACCCTGCAGCTCTTCTGCACAGGGACAAGGGCAGGCAGGGATCACACCGTGACAAAAGCTGCCTTTGGTCCAAGCTGCTGATTTATGCACAGGACCCTCCAGCAGGGGCTGTAGTGATAAGACAAAGGGAAGTTCTTCCCTGTGAGGGTGCTGAGCCCTGGCACAGGGTGCCCAGAGAAGCTGTGGCTGCCCCATCCCTGGCGGTGTTCAAGGCCAGGTTGGACAGGGATGGAACTGGATGAGCTCTAAGGTCCCTTCCAACCCAAACCATTCTGTGATTCTTTGTCACTCACCCACAGGCTCCATTTTCTCCGTGGAGGGACACGCTGCCCGCACGGGACACGGCTGCAGGGCAGCGCACGGGGTGAGGGGCTGGCAAGAGGGTGCGCGGCTGCAGGGTGATGGAGGGACCCCTGGGGATGACGGAGGGGCCCTGTGCTGGCGGAGGCTCCCCAGCGCCCCCCCGGCTCCGTCTCCCCGCCCCGCGGGCGCTCCCGGGCCGTCGCCGCGGCCCTGCCCTGGGGAGGCGGGAAGGGGCGGCCCGGAGCCCGGTGCGGGCGCGGCCCGAGCCCCTCCCGTTTCCATGGCGGCGCCTTAAACAGGCGGCTGCGGCGGCTCCCCCCCGCCTCAGAGCGCGGCGCCGGGAGGTGAGTGAGTGACCGACCGGGAGAGCGCGGCGGAGCCGGGACCGCCCCTACCCGGGACCCCCGGGACCCTGCTCTGGCCTCTGCCCGGCCCAGGGCTCTGGTACCCCGGCGTCACCGGGCGGGGGGCGTCCCGGCTTCCTGCGGGGCGGAGCGGTGCGGTGAGGCCCGGGTCGGCGGGTGACCCGCGGGAGCTCGGGTCCGGGCGGGGACCGGTGGCATCTCCGCGTCGCCGCTCCCGCTCCTCCCTAGCGACGGTCTCCAGGCAACGCAGCATCGGATGCCGCGGCCCCTCCGGGGTCTCGCCAAGGCCCCGGCCCGGGCACTGAGCGAGGTCCCCGCTCCGCACGTCGGGGCGCTGTAGGACCAATGTTCTGGGCCCTGGCTGCTGTGTCGTGGGTGCTCAGTGCATGGCGAGGGATGCTGAGGGCCTGCTGAGGGATGCTAAGGGATGCTGAACCGGCAGGGCGAGGCTGGCTAAGCAAAGGGAGGCAGGCAGGCATGGAGGCAAGACAGGGCAGTGGCCACAACGCTGTGAGGGAAGACAGAGATCCATCTGTGACTTGGCACCTCTGCTGCAGGCACCATGCTTGGCTGAGCCAGAGCTAGTGTTGCTGCCGGTCCCACACAGAAGGATATACGGTCTGGGAGAGGCAGCAGACAGGGGAGAAGGTGGGGCTGGAGGCAGCAGTGGTTCCTCATGATCAGCGAGCTGCATTGCGTCATTCCGGAGAGTGCTCCCAAGGGGACAGGCTGATGCTCTCACTCCCTGCCAGACCCTGGAGCCAACAGCCTCGCTGCTGACAGCTCTCAATCTGGAGCCTCCATCCCTCAAGACTCATCTTGGCTGTTGACCCCCGGGCTTGTACGAAGCTGCCGCCAGCCCTCTGCCAGCACCCAGCTTCTGCCGTGCTCCCTCCAGCCTCACTATTGCTGGGAGCAGAGCTGTGAGGGGAGCAGGGATCTCTGCCGGGGCAGCCAGCCACAGCCTAAGCGCTAACGGCTCCCTCTGCTCCCTGCCCTGCAGCTCCATGGCCGGGAGTGATGAGATGGCATCCCTGGAAGAGAGCTTCCGCAAGTTTGCCATCTATGGTGACACCAAGGCTACGGGGCAAGAAATGAATGGGAAGAACTGGGCCAAGCTGTGCAAGGACTGCAAAGTCACCGACGGCAAAAGCGTCACCAGCACCGATGTGGACATTGTCTTCTCCAAGGTGAAGTAAGTGACTTGGCTTCCCGGGGCCTCCAGCTGCCCCGGGGGTGTGGGCAGGGTGGTGATGCGGCACTCCGTGGGGCTTGGTACCAAGCTCTGTATCCTGGGGTGCTGCCCTGCAGCATCCTGGCCTCAAGGAGGTTCTGTGGCTGCTTTGACAAGGCCTAGTGACAAATCAATCTGAATTTTGCAGGTGGGAGGCTCAGGTTTTGGTGCTCCCGCTCCCCAGCATGGGGAAGGCCGGGATGGTTCTGCCAGGTTCCCATCCAGCAAAAGTGCTGCAGGGAGCAGAGGAGGGTGCTCAGGGTGCTCTGGACCTGGCCAGCCCCAAAAAGACCTTGGGAAGCATTCTGCTCCACAGGGGCAGCCGAAGAGCTAAAGGCACCTGGAGATGCTCCTGGGGTCTTTGAGGACATGGAGACATCCAATGCTCCAACCAGGGTGCAGGAGCAAAGATGGGTGCTGCTCCCTCTGTGACCTCTGTCTGGGCACCTCCCTGTTCACTGGTGGGGCCAGGATATGCTGAGCAGCGGGAGGTTTTTGGTGCCTAGGATGTTGGGTTGCTGCGCTGCCTCAGAGGTGAGGACCAGATGCTTGTGGGAGAGATGCTCTGTGCTCATCTTCCCAAATTTGACCAGAGAAGGACTGATGTCTGCCTGGGAAGAGAGTGTGCTGGGCATCCCAGTCAGGCTGGGAGCAGTGGGAGTGGATGCACATACCCTTCTGCCACCAGCACCAAAGTCCAGGGAGGAGTTTTTTGGCACCAGGGACTTTCAATAGCATGTGGCTGAAAAGTTCCTGAAGCTCAGCACTGGTTGTGCACAGCCCCACTATTCAGCCAGATTGTCCAGGCTGTGGCTGTGTTGCAGAGGCATGTGGGGGGCCTGAGGCTAGTGGAGGACAAAGTCTCTCTGATTTACTCATCCCACTGCAGCCCTGTTTGGAGGGAGGTGCAACATGAAGACTGCCTGTGTTTTGTGCTTGCAGGGGGAAGACAGCCCGTGTCATCAACTACGAGGAGTTCAAGAAGGCACTGGAGGAGCTGGCCCCCAAGAGGTTTAAGGACAAGAGCAAAGAGGAGGCCTACGAAGCTATCTGCCAGCTGGTGGCAGGGAAGGAGCCCATCAATGTGGGTGTCACGGTGAGTGAAGAGCCCCTCAGTCGCTGGGAGCAGGAGGGATGGCTGAGAGGGGAGGACAGAGTTCCACCCGCAGTGCAAATGCCTCCCAGGGACCACGTGGTCTGAGTGGCCATAGGTGTGGTGCGCATAGATTTGGGGTTGCATAGGTCAGTGGGGCAAGGGATGAAGAGGGTGGGCCATGTTCTTGACTAACCATATCCCATCTCCCCACTGCAGAAAGCCAAGACGGTGGGGGCTGTGGAGAGGCTGACGGACACCTCCAAGTACACAGGGTCTCACAAAGAGCGCTTTGATGAGAGTGGCAAAGGCAAGGGCAAGAGTGGGCGGGAGAACATTGTGGATACCAGCGGCTACGTCAGTGCCTACAAGAACGCAGGCACCTACGACGCCAAAGTGAAAAAGTAGGGACAGGCACCCATGGCACCCACCGCCGTGGTCCCTGTGCATTGGCCGTGGGGCTCGTGTCAGCCTTGGGTAATGTGGGACCTGGGAGGCTGCACTGGGGCCAGCCCCAGGCTGGCAGGATGTCAGCTGCCCAGCGCTGATGGGACTGGGAATGCTGCCGAGCCATGTGCTCTGCTCCAGCGCTATGTCTGTCTCCCCACCATGCTGTGACACCCCCCAGCCCTTTGCGTGCCCCCCTCTGTGCTGTCACCTCCACCCCCCTGCCACACTAACAGCACTGCTCCTCAGGGCACCCCTGCCCCGCTGGCACCTTCCCTACCTCAGCCCCAGCTTCTGGGGTACCCTCCCTGCTAATCCCACCGGGGACCATAGCCTGTCTTCCCTACAGGCCCCCTGAGAACCTGCCTTAGCCCCACAGTGCAATCACCTCCTTCCTTCTGCACCGGTGACCTCACCATGGGGCTGCCCCAGCTTTGCCTCTCACTCAGCATTGTTAGTGCCGTTGCTGCTGGGATGATCCCAGCTCAGCCTCGGGATGCATCCCAGGAAAGCTTGGTGTTGCCTTGCTATTGGCAAAGGTCGCTGATGTGACCCCCCCCCCCCCCCCCCCGTGGCATCCTGCTGCCTTCGTGAAGTCCAGACCAAAGGATGCTGCAGCCCCATACTGTAACCCGGCTCGGCAATAAAGCCCTGTCCGCACTGATGCTCTTGGTCTGATTGTGTTCAGTGGGACCGTGCAGTGAGAGTCCCTTTTCCCGGTGGTGGGAGCCCCTTTTCAGCCATGCCACTGCAGGGCTGCTCTGCCATGGGCTCAGTCCTGGCTGCCGTTGGGTTTGGCAGCTCCTGGCTCACCCCGAGTTGCCTGAGCAACCACAGGCACACAAACACGAGCGCCTGGCTCCCACTGCTGCTCTGTTTGCAACCAAACACACGAGCTCCTGGTAACGATCCCTGGGAACAGGCTGGGCTCCAGGGTGGGCCGGCAGCCCGGGCATGGGACAGCTGCTCCATTGGGTGCTCAGGTGCGTGAAGATGGGTGTGCAGGCGCTGCTACCCCAATCCCAGGCATCAGCAGAGTGGCAGTGCCAGGCTTTGCAGCTTGATCCCCACCCCCATGGTCACCTATTTTGAGCTAGGCTTCCTGAACAGCCCACAGGGGTTGTTTCACAGGTGCCTCAGCTTATGATGCTGGGCACAAGGGGGGTGCTGGGAGCACACGTGGCTTGGGCAGGCTCGCTCAGTGCCCGCACACAGCACTGCACCTTCCACACCATAGCTGCTGCTTTTGAGGACACAGGAGGAGGAGGAGGAGGATGTTGTCATCTGGACTGGTTTCAGCCTCACTCTCAGTGTCTACCAGCATCTGCAGTAACAGGAGAGGGCTGTTTGTCCTCTTTCGAGTGAGTCAGAGGGAGGTCGTGGCCGTCTGTTCCCCTAAATGTCCTTTTTGAGATCCAGTATTCCTCTTTCCAAAGTTGTTGCTGGGGGCCTGAGGGCTTTAACAATTTGCTGACTCCATTGCCTGGCTGTCAAAAGAAGGTGCGAAATTCCCAGAGCAAGGTTGCCCTTGCATTGCCCCATGGCCCATGGAGGTGCCACCCACATCACTGTCCTTGTGCAGACTGGGAGGCTCTGCAAAGGGAGAACAATTTGGGAGGAGGGAGGCAGGTCAGGCTGTGTGGGACTCATTCGCTCCCTGTATGTGGCTCTGCTCGGACCTGCTGGTTGAGGGAAGGGGGTACCAGTGTTGTACAGGGAGGGAGCTGTGGGTCCTGAGGTGATTTTGGTACTGGGTAATCAAGACTGGGAAGGGTATTTCTGCCTGTTTTTAAGCTTACATGTGGCAAGAACAGCAGCTCCGGCCTCCCCACATGCAGTGGCAGAGCTTGGCATTCCAGACCAGCAGTTGTTCATCTCAGAGATGCTCACCCTGCTCATCTGCTGCCTGAGCTGTTGTGAAACACGCATGGTCTGCAGTCTGCAAGGAGGGTGAATGGATCCTCGCTTGGAAAGGACATTAGGATCATCCAGTTCCAACCTGCAGCTTCTTTGCAGCCTCTGAAGCCATGGTAGAGGCCAACAGTTCCCATGTGCTGCCAGGCTCTCCAGCCTAGAAGTGCTCCTCAGCTGCTCCAGTTCCTCTTTGAGTTCTCCACTGCTTGCTCCACAGCTTACATGGGAATTTCTGACCTTGTTCCCAAGGAGTCAGCTCCAGCACATGCTGTTATTCCCTGGATATGGACACGGTGGCATGGTGAGCTCAGCTAGCTCTGGTGTCTCAGTGCTGCCAAACCAGCCCCAGGAGAGCCAGTGCCAGCAGAGACCCCACAAGTCTGATGGATGCAAAGTGCCTAAGATCAACTTGAAAAGAAGTCACTTCTCCTCACATGATGAGAACGGCTTCCTGGGAATAGCGAGATGTTGACGAGCATCTGAAGTACTGTGGTTGTGATCTGCCTTACAGATGAAGCCAGATGAACACACAGCTTCACAGGGAGGTAAGTGCAAGGAATATGGCCATTAAATACCAGCCTTCATGACCAATGGAGGCAGGGACATGGAAGTCCCCAGGATGGTTGGCACTGGAACATGGGATGGATGAGGAGAGGCCAAGCTGGAGAGCTCAGCCCTTGAGAAGACCATATCCTGCAGAAACTTCCATGGGACCAGCAGCTCCGGCTGTTTTCCCGGTGGAGCCTGAAGTGGTGCTGATGAGACAGCAGAAACCTTCAAATGTTAGCTGCAGAACTACTTTCTGTGATGAAAACTGACACAGCCCAAACAAAAGGGCTTGCATCCATTACCCCTGCACTAATGAATTTGCTCTGGCCAAGCCTTTTCTCAGCGATTGGCTATGCACCAGCTAAAGAAAGATGTTGTGCAGTCGGAGTGCAATTCCCTCACAGTGGAAGGTCTCTCAGATGGTATTCATGTTGTTTGCATTGATCTGAGCTCTGGTTATGAAGCTTATTTTCTCCTTCCCATTTGTTGCTTCCCCTTGGCTGTTCTCAGTCCCCACTCTGCAGCAGAGGGGCACATCAGACCCTGCCACCTGCAGGACATGCACCTGCTCCCCCACTGTGGACAAACCCAGACCCTGTCACAGGCTCGTGTCCCAGCCTGTCAGTGAGATGTGCAGCCTGGAAGGCTCAGCTGAGGGGTCATTGACCTATAAAATGTGTTCTTTGCCTCCCAAGGTCACTTCCCTAAAGAGTACAGCTCTGGGCCCCTCACTACAGGAGAGACATTGAGGTGGAGTGGGTCCAGAGAAGAGCAGCGGATCTGGTGAAGGGCCTGGGGCACAGTGTGATGGGGAAGGGCTGAGGGAACTGAGGGGTTTAGTCTGGAGAAGAGGAGGCTCGGGGGGGACCTTATCGCTGTCTGCAACTGCCTGGCAGGAAGATGGAGCCAGCACGTGGCTGGTCTCTGCTCCCAGGAAACAAGGGATAGGACAAGGGGAAACGGCCTCGAGCTGTGCCAGGAGAAGCTTGGATTGGGAAAATTAGTATGGAAAAATTCTTCCCCAAATGGTGTTCAGTTGGCACAGGCTGCCCAGGGCAGTGGTGGAGTCACCATACTGGAAGTGTTTCCGAAAAGTGTAGACAAGGCCTTTAGTGACATGGGTTAGTGGTGGCCTTGGCAGTGCCGGGGAGCGGTTGGGTTTGAAGATCTTGAAGGTCCTTTCCAACTCAGTTCATTCCATGACTGCGTCTAGGGTCATGTCTGATGTGCTGCACACTTTGATAACAAGTTGTGTGCCTGTGATGAGGGATCTGAGAGGTTATTTCTCTCTGGGATTAATGGTTTGACCAGAGCTAATCAGTGATCTGCAAGGGCGTAGATTCACTCCTAGAACAATGAGACAGTGGATGCCAATGGGCCCAGAGAGGTCTTTGTGTGTCCATGTGGGAGCACCAGGAAAAGCTCATAGATGTTGCTGTTCCAAAATCCTTCTCTCAGCGAGCATCCCTCTACAGAGCTGCCTGTGCTGGTGGAGTGCAGAGCCTTGGTCCCAAGCCAGGCAAAACAGGTCCCCCATCACGCTGTACCTGCACTGCCTTCTGCAGTACTTTTCCTTTTCATTGCTAGCCTGATGGACAACACTTTCCAAAATACACAGGCAGGGCTGTAAATCGTGTTCAGACAAGATCCAGGGAGCAGCTTCCACCCCAGTGGGCACAACTTTCTCAGAAGTTTCTTCTGAGAAACATCTAAACCTGGGACTAGGATGTTAAAACCTTGCAGCCAGTGCCTGGAGACACTGGTCGGACCATGGATGCTTCATGGCCAGCTGCCTGCTGCCTGCACTGCGAGGGAATATTGATTCAGTGCTATCTTGGAGGGAATTCAATTAACTGAATTATCATCTTCCCAGCAGAGAAAATGGGATTACACAGAAGTCACCTCCACATTTTGTTAATATGATAACAGAAATGTAATATTAATATAATAGCAGAAATGGAAGAACATGGTGGAAGATAAAAGCCAGAGGATACAGAGAAACAAAACAAATTAAGAAAAAGACAGCATTAGATTCACCAACTTTAAATATGACATTTAAATATAACATATATAACATTATAACCAGATAATACTGAACAGTGACCATATTTCATGCCTGTTTGTTCCCTGTCCAGAGGCTGTAATTGCTCTGCAGTGCAGCGCCAACCAGAGCCGTGTGCTGGTGGTACTAACGCAGTTCTTCCTTGGGAGGATGTCTCAATATGGGTGCATTTTTCAACTCCAGAGGTGTTCTGCGAGCAGTGGGGCTGCTCTCTTCCATCAGCTGTGTCAGCAGCACTGTTTGTGGACACTACAGACCTGGGAAAGACTGTTGCAGAAGTAAAGTGAAATGGTGAATGTGCATTCAGGAGAGTGAAGCTGCTACCAGCAGTTCTCCCCAGGCTAAGAGGCTGATTTACACTTATTCAAAGTTATGTTTTACAGTGTTAGAGCTCTCAGTTTGCAGCTTGGAGCTCTGTATTTCAAGACGAATCCAACTACAGCTGTGATTCATTTTACAATTTCATGCATAGCTGGCTTACAGTGCTTCATAACTGATAGAAACCATTTAAAGAGATGGATAGCATGTGCTGAGGCAGCTGGAAACACGTCAGCACTGTGATTGCAAAAAGCAAGTCTTCTAAGAGTCATGGAATCCCAGCCTGGTTTGTGTTGGAATGACCCTTAAATCTCACCCAGTTCCAACCCCCTGCCACACGCAAGGACACCTTCCACCAGACCAGGTTGCTCCAATCCCTTTTCTACAGTTTTGCGGGCACCTCTAAGTCCCTAGGAGCCCTTCCAATGGTGCTGATAAGCCCTCTGAAGGATGATGTATGACAATGAGTGCGAGTTTAAGCAAACCCTTATGTCACAGCTTTGAAGTATTGGTTTGAAACACACTTCTAAGGAAAAAAAGACATTTTCAAAGCATTCCTGTATAGGTGTGCATAAAATAACCCCAAAAACATCCAGTAAAATCTGAAACACAAAAAGATATTCAGGCATTTTGGCAGGGACCAGAGGTGATGTCAGGAAACAAATGTAAACAGAATGTTTCTATGGATTTTTATTATTATTTTTAAGACATAATTGGAACCAGATTTTAGCTTTGGACTTAAACATTTCCCTGCAGCATCTGCAATGCTATCCCTGCATTATGCATTTTAGGCTTAAGGAGCATGGGTACAAGGCTATGGAGCTGAGGAGGGGAAAACTTAGCATCTTCCTCCTCACATTATTTTTACAGAGATAGCCAATGCCTTGGGAAAGCCACACACCTTCATTCTGTTTTTTGCCCAACAGACTTCAAGGTAAATTACAAAACCAAAGAGACTCTTGCCCATTGAGGTCCAACTTCCTGCCCTCATGGATCCCACAAGTTTCTTGCTCCACAGAGATAGAACTTTGAGAAGAGTGAGGAGATTCAGGGTGGGTTAACATTCTGGCTGGATGAGCTTGAGCAATTCTCTAGTGGGACAGTATTGGGAGTGTATCTCACTGAACCCAGGCATCTTATCTCCTGACTCTATGTTAGAGTAAGATCCATCACAGGAAACAAGACAAGCCTTCCCCTGGATCAAGTCTGATGTGATGTGAATCATTCCAAATCCCTTCTTTCACTCTTCCCAATAGATGTGTCATCTAAAAGCATCCAACAGTGCTTCAACAGCGATGCAACATTTTTTGGAGGCAAAGTCTACCAGGAGAAGACGGCAGAGAAACCAGAACTCCAAAACCAAACACTGACACAAAACCCTCCTCAGCAGCAGCCTCCCAGTTGCTGCCTGGAAAGACTATTGTAGAGCAAGTAAGTAAAGTTGTCCTCATGCCAGATGAGACTTCCAGAAATATACACAAGTCGGTCATGGGGGAACCTGAGTGTCAAAGATATAATCCCATCAGTGAGGTGTGACACAGTCCCAGAATGCGGTTATTCTTTTACAGATGTATTTGTATACCAGCACTTAATATACACATACTAATCTGTGTATATAATTCATATATGGACATGTGGAGTTAACCCATGTCCATATCGATGCTCTTTCTAATGCTGGCCCTGTCCCCAGAGAAAGCTTAAATGTACTGGTGAGCACTCCTACAGCTTTATCTGAAGTCCCCCTTAGATTATTTTTTAACTGAAAACCCTGCATCTAACAATGATAGTCCAGTAATGAGCCGCCATATTCTAGATTTCCTTGTCTTTTTTAATCCTCTGGTCTTGCTTATCAGCTGTTTCATCATTTTCCACTAAGACATTTGGGTCACAGCGTAGCTTTTTCTAGTGTCTGTTATCCGGCAGGCCACATGGTAACAACACAGAATTCCTGAACAGCTGTTCCAAGATCCAGCCCTCCTTCCCAAGAGTTATAATGCCATCTAAGAACTGGTGAGAGTCACTGCTTTCTGCAGATGCACTTTTCTCACGGGACAGGGCAAAATATTTTGAACATCAGTCCCTTTGCCTTATTCTGGGGAAATATGCCCATGGCTGAGGGAGAACCAGCCCCTGCAGACAGACCCAGAGGACCTTAAGGGTGGATTAAACTGAAAGCAAGGTCATGTACTACTTGAAAGCAAGGTCATGCACTACAAAATGAGAAGTCAGATTTGCAAATAAACAACAGGAAATACAGTTAGGAACTTACAAGTGGAAGTTTGTGCCTGGATGGGGCAAAAGGATGTCTGCACTCATTGATCACAAAGTGATCGCCACCAATGGAGCAAAGAACTCCCAGTGAGGCTGTAGGATGTACTGAGGGAGCAAACTCCAGCAGAATTAGTAGAATTAGTTGGAGGTTGGTTTAATCCAGTTGAAACCTGAGGAGGTTTCAACTGGATTACCTTGAGCAGAGTGTGATAAACTTATCCTTCCGGGAGCACGCAGCATAACAGAAGAGGTGGAGGGAACTGCTGGTGCTCAGCCTGAAAAAGAACAAGTTAGAGGAGAATGTTACTGTCTACAGCTAATGGAAGGTGCACAGAAGATAGAGACAGATTCTTCTTGGAGGTACAAAATGCTGGGCCAAGAGGTAATGAAAAAAAGTTGGAACATAGGAAATGGTAGGTGTGACTTTATTTAGCACAAGGGTAGTCAAGTACTGGAGCAGCAGTCCAGAGAGGCTGTAGCATCTCCACCCTTACAGATACTGAAAGCTTGGCAAGGTCCAGAGCAACCTGACCTGCTTGATCCTGATCAGAGCAAAGAATTGGACTAAACAACCTCCAGCAATTATTTCCTCCCTAAGTTCTTGGAATAAGGGGAAAGTGGAACAAGTAAAAAGAGAAAATCACTGGGTTAGCAAGGAGATCGTGTTAACTCTTGTTAAGAAGCCACAATAAGGGCTAAGAGAAAATGTCATGATTTTTCTATAAGTCCATTACAGGAAAAGAGGGGATAAACCAAAGTGAAACCAGCACTTAAGCTACGGGTCTAGTTTAAGCAAGACCTAAATGTGGTTCTATTCCTATATCTATATCTATCTATAAATGTAGATGCACTAAGGCTGGGAGCTAGAAATAGGTTCTTTAATTTAATAGCAAGATTTGTAAAAACATTCCCACATTAAAAAAATAAGGACAAAAGAAACCTCATATTTTTAAGGTAGAACACCTTCTGATAAAAGTAACTTGAATAATCTAAGCTTGAAGGAACTTACTGAAGGAATTCAGCAAGTTAATTCAGTGCTGATTCAGACTGGAAACTTTAGCAAGTAAAATTATCCAAAGCCATGAGCAGCGCTACCTAAATCCAGTGTAAACCTGACCTATATTTTACCGAAAACCTAATGTTATTGCGCTAGTGTTCACTGATCAGCAACAAGCAGTTTTATAAAGCAATGGAGTAAGCAATGGAGAGTTCAGCTAAGGAAAACTGACACTGCCAGTCAGTGAGTCCTTCAGGTTATTGTTGTACAGTAACAGCTACTTGAAAGTCGATGTAGACCATTGTTTGATTGTATTCAGGCAATATTGCTTATGCTGTTTTGAAGTGGAAGAGCTCTTGAGAAATCTTGACCTGCTATAAACTCTGCTCTCTGCTGGTGTCTGTTGTTTCAGGGAACCTTTTAAACCACCTTTCATTTACCAATGAAAGAGGCTTTGCCCCTTTGACCAAAGGTATGTGGTGTGTGGTGTCCCTTTTGCCCAAACCAGCACAGAGCTCTTCAGCTTCAGGAATATTTTCAGCAAAAGGAAGCTAGTGAGTTCCCAGCCAATTCTTATCCAGAAGAAGAGGAAATCATTAGACTTTTGGTGCTTGCTTTATATTTTACTGAGTACAAGGCAGGAAATGAGAATTCTACAGACGTCTTTTGCACCTCCTGATCTTTACTTGTAGCTTTCCACATCCTTTCGTATGGAGAACAATCCAACATGAAGCTGCTGCAATGGAACCATCATCAAAAAATCATGCACAATAGTTCTGAATAATGATTGCAGTATGGTATTTCTCCCACACTGGATCATTCTCTTGTGCCAACAGCAAGTGCAGACAAGATGTGAGGGGCAGAGATGAGCTGACTGTATGTTTGACCTTCCTGTTAACCTTTCTATCATTCTACATATTGGGCATTGTCAGTTTGTGCTGAATTTAAAGTTGGTTAAAGGTGCAGGAAGTTTTTCAGTCTGTGGCTGATGGAAATATGTGTGGCTGAGCATCTCACTGTGTGGCAGGCTTGAATCACAGCTAACTGGTTCACTGGGATTTCCTTTGGGTTTCTTCATTCAAGTCATGACAAGCAGCAGAAAGAAAAAGTTGGGTGTGTATTAAATATGTTTCAATGGTTAGTCTTATTTTAAGAAGGTGTATTAAATATGTTTCAATGGTTAGTCTTATGGCTGACCTTGGAGCATTTTACTATATGCTGTAGATTCTATTAAACTGGTACACCAGCATGGTAAGTTTGAGCAATAATGCTAATAACATGGCGAAGTACATCTCAAAAGACCCAGTTCAATCCCAGTATTCGTAATTCTACATTCTTACTTGGATTAGACATAGCAGTGTGGCTTTTCTGTGCCATAGCATTTAATTGCTTTTGAAAATCCCCTTTTAAATGCATGGTAAATCTTAAGTTCTAAGACCATGTGGCCATTAAAAAGATTACATATATTACTCTGGCATTTTAGGCTTACCAGCCTACAACAGAATAACAGGATGCCAGCTCCTATAATTATAGTTACCTGCAAATTTAGCTGAAAACAAACACCCCAAACATGAAAGGGTAGGCTATGGAGAACAGGGCTCCTGTTCAACTTCAAACCCATCAGGTAACTTCAGGTTCTTTAAAAGGTTGTATTGATGTTGGAGGCAGGATGGGTACCTGAAATGCTGGAAGAGAATGCTGTCCGTGGAGAGATGCAGGCCCACACAGAGCTATCCCTGAGCAGAATATGGGTGGTTGGGCACCAGCCCCAGTGCCACAGCATAGAGCAGGGGCCATGGTGGGGACCCTCTGGTCCCTTCCATGATGAGAGACACCATGGAGCAGCAGCCTGCCAGGAAGGGAGATCAAAACTGTTCTCAGAAGGTCAGTGGTTTATCACCACCATCCTGTTTCCCACTCTTTTCAATGTGTATGGAAACTAGCTGCTAAGGCTGCTCACCTCAGTGTTGCTGACATTGACATGATTTCCATTTCAAATGTGCAATTTCACAAGATAACAGTCGAAACCAGTTCATATAAGGAAGAAAATAGAGAGCTATGTACATTTTGTTATCTCTATAGAGATATTCACACCAGCTACAAGCTCATCAGGCAACAACATCTTCTGAACAAAGAAAATAATTAGCATGAAAATAAAAGTCTACAAGCTCATCAGGCAACAACATCTTCTGAACGAAAATAATTAGCATGAAAATAAAAGTAAGACTTAGGGAATACATGTTGATGTCGTCCGTCCACTGCTCGGGTCTAGGTTTTCATTCCTTTCAGTATTACTAGTCCCATGGGCACATATACACAGCAGATAAATGGGAGCAGGGAACACTTTGTCTTTGAAAACCTAATCCTAAAGACAAGGTTTATGCTAAAGGAGACAATATAATCATAGTGTCACAGACTGGTTTAGGTTGAAAGGGACTTCCAAGCTCATCCAGTTCCAACCTTCTGCCATGGGCCCACACAGTACTAAAGACAGGGAAAGTACAGGATTTAGGTTCATTTAATCACAGCATCTTGTGAGATTCATGTAAGAGTTTTCCTGTTTGTTTTGCTGCTTTTTTCTCTCTATTCCCATCCCTCTGGGTATTGGAACATGTGTTTTCCAGCATGCTGACAGAAGACTGGCAGAGCAAAACTGCAGCAATTCCATCTCGATTTCACCTTAACTGGAGTTCACAGAAGATGGAATATAATATGATGGAGGAGGTAAGCAATCCTGCTGTGCTTTTGGAAAGCACTTGTCTGTTTTTGAAACTAGGAGATTTTTTATTGAAGGAAACATGGGGTTTTTTTGCTAGTGAAAAGATACAAGGTGGAGTAACTGTGCCCATTTGAATCTAGTGGCATGTAAGTTTTGTCTACTTTAGTTATGATTGTTAAAGGAGTTCTTCTACCTGATGCCTTTAATGCATTTTAGTATCAGAAAGCCACTGGAGTCATAAAACCCAAATAAGTAGGGCCATAAATGACTAAATTTAAGTACAGGTACTCTGGAAATCACCTGGAAGAAGGCTTTGTTTCTTGACTGATAAACTAAAACTGACAGACAGCAAAACCAAACCAAACCCAGAAGATGAGAAGATGCTGATCTTTAAAGAAGTATTAGTGAAGACAGAGAGAAACAATATAATGTGAGAAGGGATTTAGACATATCAGAACAGGATGAAGCCACGCATCCCAGCGCTACTGAATGAACACTTCTGTGGGGTTTCCTATTTTTAAAACACAGATGACTATTGAAAAAAAAATATCACACCAAATAAACTTTGTGAGACTGAAACATTCCTCGCTTGCAGCAAGAGAGAGCAGCCTGGGGGCATTCCTAAGGATGCAAAGGAATTTGCCAGTTTAGGACACTTACCTGTGAATTCTGGTCTGTTAAGAGGAATCTGTGATTGGCTTTCCAGTACATTTCTGTGTTCCCCAGGAATTCAGAGGTGCTCTTTCAGCTACTGGTGTGTCTGCAGGTTGGACACATGAATTGTATTTCCCCCCTTCGAATTATCTACAATCTGATATGTAAAGTTTTTCTACTTATTGCTTCAACACAATTAATCCAAAATAAAAAGCAGCAATGGAAAGAGTCTAATGCATTCAGCACTGGACTTGACATCTACTAAAGTATGCCAGGGAATATTGTATATGGGCAAGAACAAATACTAGATTCCAGAGTTTTAGGTACCTCAAAGTAACTGGAGTGATCATGTGGGGAATATTTGTAAGAACCTGTAATATAATTAGAGCCATTCCTAGGTGCAAAAAAAGCCAAGTTTGTGTTTTAATGGCACTTCCTTGTATTCTAGCTCTGGAATTCAAGATTAAACACTCGTATGCCTAAAAGTATACAACAACAGAAATAGCCAAGACCCCAACACAAAGCCTGAAGGACTTTTTGGGATCTTTTCAACAATAAACTTATGACAAGCCTTTGGAATTTGATGCTAGAAAGAGGAGTTGATGCTTGGCTTAGTGGTAGGAATGATTAACAGTCTCTATTTCCAATCTTTTACTGACTGATAAATTAGTTTGGAACTCAGAATAAACGTTTCTGTGCTATTGTAGGATATTAAGTAGAAAGCAATCTTAGGGCTATGTTTATGACTTTGTGCACAAAATACCTTCATGAACTAATAACGTTACCCCGAAAAGCACTTTAAAGACAGAAAATGCAAGAATTCTTATTTGGTAGAACATGTTCCTGGACACGCCACAACAAACTCATGTTAAACGTGGTTTAGTGTGAGGTGTCCCAGCCCATGGCAGGGGAGTTGGAACTAGATGATCTTGAGGCCCTTTCCAAGCCTATTCTATGATTCTATGATTCTGTGTGTAGAGTTTCCTAATACAACAGACTACTGGGGTTTGGTAGTCTTCCTCTCCCAAACTATTTGGAGATACTGCATCTTTAAACAGAAGCCTAAAAGAAAATCCAAAAATGTTCCTGTTAAGTTCAAAGTATTGATGTTTTGGGTTAAAAGTATGAAGTATCATAGCAATTTTTAGATAATTTCACAAAAAAAAAAAAAAATTAGAAGCCAAAAGTAACTCAATATTTAGATTAAACTTACAGGAAATGCAACTATTAATGTACGAAAATACGCATTTCACCTAGGCAGGAAGCATGGGCTGAGCCTTCACTGGCACAATATAAACCTACACTGTAATTACAATATAAAGCTCTTGTAACAAATCAACTATCTGTTATGGATATCCATTTAATATTTCTGTTTATGCAGTTACAGAATAGGGAGGAGGCAGAATTGTTATTTCCCCTGTTCACATAAGAATTTAGTGGTGTCCCTTTAGGATGAATTTGTTTTCAGGCAGACTGAACCTTATCAGGTAACAACAGAAGGATTTTTATTCAACAAGATCTGCCTGTATAATTGTCATCAAGCAGATAAAAAGCCTCTGCTTGCTTTGACTTTGGTTAAGAAGAACCCAAACTGAGCAGTAACTGTTGAATGGGCTCTTCCAGAAAGGTTAAACAGGAAATTTGGCACATTTGCTGTACTCATCAGCCAAGGCAGAGGAGTTGAATGTGGTGATTATTTGTTTGTATGCCTACTGCCAGAATTGGTTAAGTTACAGACACAAGCTGGCTCACACCCTTCTACAGACAGTGTTATCTAAGAATGGAAAAGAATACTCTAGAAATGCCACCTGGAACATCTTGCTCTCCCTGTGACAAAGGTATCAGATGCAAAATCAGTGCTGGCTTATACACTAAGTTCAATTCAGCACAGCTGAAAGGGGTAACTTTGAAGTCTGCATATAATGATGAAGGTGCCTAAATGCGAAACCACTTTGGTAAATAAATAATCTTCACAGACTGATCTTGTACAAAAGCAGAAGCTTCTTTCTGCAACAGAGATTCAGGAAACTTTATTTTGGGGGATTGAGAAATACCATACACCAGCACTAAAATTAATGAACTCCACTGCTTCAGATTCCGTAACACTCTCTGGTTCCTTCAGACAGATGAGGAAAATATATCAAGATGCAAGAATGAACCTGTAAACTCTTAAACAGTGTGACATTTGCTTTTGAAACTCCACTGGGCTTTGCATTTCATTTTCCATGCTGTGATAGCTTGACAAACAATAAAGCATGGGGCAAATGACTTAAAGCATCACCTTCACATTCCCTTCTGCGTGCACATTCCATAGTTAATATGTGTTTATGGTAATGGATCATGACAAGCCAGCAAATTGCAAGGCTATACATCATGCAATACATCTGGTTAAACCTTGGAACAACCTGCTATAGATGTGTACTGAGTTGGTCACACAGAATAGCAAATGAAATATGACAAATGTCTTCCTTCAATATTCAAATGAAAGTAATAAAATGCAAATAAATGCAGCATGACCTAGCACCCAGCCTGCTGCCTATGGACATGGAGATGCTCCGGGGCTGCAGCAGCTCTGCTCTGGAGCCAGGCTGAGAAGGCTGGGCTTCTTCAGCCTGGAGAAGAGAAGGCTCCTTAAAGGGAGACCTTAGAGCAGCTCCCAGTGCCTACAGGGGCTACAAGAAACCTGAAGATGGGGTTTGGACAAGGGCCTGTAGGGACAGGGCAAGGGGAATGGCTTTAACCTCACAGAGGGGACACCGAGGTGGGATCTTAGAAAGAAGTTTTCCCCTGTGAGGACAGTGAGGAACTGGCACAGGTTGCCCAGAGAAGCTGTGGCTGCCCTATCCCCTAAGTGCTCTAATCCATGGAGATGGGCAAATGTTTCAGCAAGATCTCAACTTTCTAAGACTTGGGAAATATTTTTGCCAGCTGAATTTTAGCATGCAGAGTGAATTTGTGTATTTCTTTTACTTTGTTGGACAGCTAGAGGGGAAGCAAGCATGGAGACTTGTCTTCTTTGCACAGAAATATTGCCTAAAACAATTAAGACTTTTCCTTTCAGCCCTGCAATAAACTATCTAAACATATATTATTGGTATTTAGAGATTCAGATATGTATTTCTGTGTGTGTACCTCTCAGTGTGTATGCCTTTACCTTGATTGATGTGCCAGACACTTGTACTGAAGGTTCTGCACAGGCTGAAGCACTGTGTGGACACCTTTATCAAGAAGGAAAAAGTTCTCCGCGTGGCTGTCACTGCGTCCCTCTGCGGATTTCTCCGGCGTTTTCGCGTCAGGGACTGCTAAACAGCAGTAGTGCCGCTGAAAAATGCTCCACCTGCCCCCTCTGCTGGTAGCTCTGCTCTGGCGCTGGAAAAGACATCTTTCAGCTGCGGCAGGACAGAATGGAGGGACAGGGATACTCGGAGGAGACAGCATGCTCCCTCCGTACACACATCAGTCTATGAGGTCTCTAAGTTGTATCAGTCATCACAAAGCGAGATGACTTTGATCACCAGTCTCCTAACGATGTGGGACAGTGTCAAACACTCTGCACAAGTTCGGGTAGATTTTATCAGTCACTCTTCCCTTATCCACACCACCATAGCTCCGTCACAGAAGATCACCAGATTTGTCAGGCACAATTTGCCCTTAGTGAAGCCACACTGCGGTCACCAACCACCCCTTTATTGTTCATGTGCCTTAGTGTGGCTTCCAAGAGGATCCTCTCCAAGACTTTGCCAGGCACAGAGGCGAGGCTGACTGGTCTGTAGTTTCCTAGGTCTTCCATTTTCCCCTTCCTGAAAATGGGAGTTATATTTCCCTTTTTCCAGTCAGCAGGAATTCCACCAGGCTGCCTCACTTCTCAAACACGATGGACAGTGGCTGGGCAACTACATCTGACAGTTCCCTCATGGAAAAAGGGAAGACCCAGGGAACTACAGACCTAGCAGTGCTCAAATCGTCTGGACAGGGCTTGGAGCAGCCTATTCTAGTGGATGGTGTCCCTGCCAGTGACAGGCGGTTGGAACTGGATGAGCTTTAAGGTCCCTTCACTCCCACACCAGACTGGGATTCCCAGAGAGCACCAGCTGCTCTCTGACTCTGAACAGCAGCTCTGTGTAGGCAGGAACCTTTGCAGCAGGTACCACCTTTGGTCTTATTTCTCACACCTTGATGAGCAGCATGTGGGGTTTATCTAACAGAGGATGATCCTCTTGCAGGAGAGGACGCACTTTGCCTGTATGTTCCTGGCGATTTTCCAGCCATGGCCCAGTGTTCACCTCCCTCCTCGAATGGCTGTGGAGAAGCTGTTGCACTGGGCTCACACCCCGCACTGGAAAACCACGTGAGCTCTAGTGAGGCCCCATCAGTCTCACCCTAACACCCTGGCTCAAAAAACCTCATGTCAATCCCTAACTTGTATTGCAAGATGGCTCAACAACCACTGCGCCCTGAGCCCATCCACTTTCTCCACTGCAGCCCATGCTGTAATGAAGACGTAATGCAAACGAGATCATACAAAGAAAAAAACTTTATTAGACAAATCAATCAAACCCTGAAGAAACAGTGTCAGGTAAACATGACTAAAATTTTTTCCAGCAAAGCAGAAACCTTTAAACTGAGAAATTCAGAAAGTTTCATATTCCTCTTGTTGCATTAATAAGTTCTGTCTCTCCCATGACATGAGACAGTGGTGTCCTGACAGCCCAAGACTCTTGCATTAACACAGCAATTACTTTAAAATAGTCACCTCTAAAATCTTCCCTGCGCAACTGCTCCCACACAACTTTGTACCAAGGTTTCAAACTGTGCTCTCTTTGCTGTTGAAAAAAGACCAAAGGTTCAAAAACATCCAGCTTGTTAAAACCGAACAGGTGGTTTATGTACAGTAGAGGTCCCAGGTTGGAAGCAGCCTGCTCTGCATCTTGAGGGTGACCTGTGAGGTTTAACAGCTGAGACAGGCTGTAAGTTACTGCTTCTTCTTCTTCCTCCAGCTAAACACAACAGACACCAGATGAGCCTGACTTACAGCACTACACAAACCAGGAGTAAACCAACAGGAGCTTGGCAGCAAGTAACTACGGTTTCCAAAAATGTTCATTTTCATTTCCCCTGGGTCACCTTGGAGCACAGGGCTCCCGTTACACTGTGCTACTTGAAACAACATGCAGGAAATGTTTGGCATTATAATCAACCCATCACACCCTAAACCTGCTGGTTGTGGATGCTCCCAGTATGCCTCAATCCTCAAACAAGCCACAACCACAGACTGGAGTACCTGGAGAGGGGCTGAGGTGGAGGCAATGTGTGTGGCCAAGCCCCATCACCCCAAAACCCAGCACATCACCAGGACAAGGCATGATGTGATTTGAACTCTGCCACTTGCACCCTGTGCCATTGGACCTGACCCATGGGGCAGAGAGGACATGTGGCACTAGGACAGCAGCCACACTGGGAAATGGCTTAAATTAGAGCCAGAAATTTTGTGACCTCAGACCATCCCCCCTCCTCCACACTCCTACCGACATCTGCTGGCTGCTCCCTGCTCTGCCTTGGCCTTTCCACTGGCATCTGGGAATTCTCCCCTCTTCCACGAATATGTGCAGGGTTGACAAGATTTAGCCACCAACTGGTTAGTGCAGAAGTTGCACAGAGAGAGCGGAGGAGCTGACAGGAGGTTACCTCAGAGATAAGCTCAGCACCGAGGCACTGGAAGAATCATCTGAAGAAACATTCACCATAACAATGAAATTGCTTTTATTAAAACAGAAGTGTTAAGCCAAGAAAATAAATTACTGCTATGATAGACATATTTAGAACATAAGGAAGGACGTTAAATCTTGAGCTCCAGGCCAATATAACCCTGAAACAGAAAGTTATGCTACTTTTACTTAAATACCTCAGTTTCTCTTCATGCCCTTCCAAAAACTTTATAAAATGTGCAGCTTACAGAACAAATAGTAACAGAATCACTTGTAACAAAATCTGTACAGCTCATAGCTTTAAAAATAATACTTTTCTTTATCTCCAAACAGCTATGTTACTATTATAAATATCAGGCAAACATATTTTGAATCCCCAAGGCCCCATCCGACACCAAAGCTACTACACGTAGTTGAAAGAAACCTTCCTGGGACTTCCCCCCAGCCATAGGTCACGTTTGGGGCTGTTTGTGATTATGTGTAAGAAAAAATGTATCTTCATGGGTGAAGACTGTCTCCTTCTGATGGTCAGAGGTCTTCAGGGAGTTTGAAATGGCAATCAAACCTGGAACACAGCAGCGTGCAATGGGTTAGACCAGCTGCACTCCTGCCATGGGGCAGGACCCATGGTCCCTCTGTCCTGGTGATCATGGAAAACGCCTGAGAACCACTGTTTATCAGAGCTGTGTTTGAGTGTGGAAGGAGTGTTTTACTTGAAAAACCTTGCAGGAGAAGCATGACTCTTCCCCTGTGAGGAGATCTGCACCTCAGAGCTCACCCCAAGGCTCAGTCCTAGCAGCAGCCACCTCCAAGGCCCCAACTATGACTACCTCAGCAGCTCAGGGTGTAATATTTTAACCTTGGCTGGTTCTGTTTAGCTGGTCTGAACTCCTGTACCTGTGGATATGAGCTGCGGGCCTGTGCGGTCATCACAGCCCACAGTGCCAAACGTACCAGCTACCCAGTGCCCTGTGCCTTGGCCACTCCAGCCCTGACCCTGCCTCCCTTATGTGCATTCCCCTCTGCTCCCTGTGAGCAGGGAGACTCAACCCTAAGGTCAGAGAAGAAGGAGCTAAGCCAAAAGCTGGCTGATGTGAGTAGACCATGACGTGACTTTCCTAAGGCTGGCACCCACACCAGTGCTCTCCCTCCTTAGATCAACAGCCATTTCCTGGCAGGTAAGGCATCCCCCAGAAATCAGCTGCTCCCTCAGGCACCCTGGCACATGTTCCTCCACCTGGTGATGTGCAGTTTCCTTTGGAAGTTCAAAGGAAACTGTGGGATAAATCCAGCTTCGGGAGAATACCATGGTTTCTCCAGGGCAGGTCAGAGGGAATAACTAAGAGCAGGATTTCAGCAAACAGCCACAAGAAACAGATTAGTGGTTAGACAGCTGGGCAGCATTCAGAGGAAAGCAGCTCATCTGAACACCGGTGACTAAGGTGGTGCTTAATCCTCTACTACCTGGAAAGGATTTTGCTTGTTTTGCTTCTGCTTCAAGCCAGGAAGGAATCAGATGGGCTGTCTGAGGTGACAGCTCTATGGACGCTGGTCTTCTTCTCTGATCAAATGAACCAGAGCTCAGAGACCAGTCAGGAATGCATGTGGAAAAATTTTCACTGAGAAGCTGAGGGTAAGGTTCCCCTGACAAACCTGACCAGCATGTAGACCTGCTGGAAAATCCCCTTCAGGGGCTACTTACAACTCTGCTTCCTTAGGCGGTATACGTGTGCAGAGTGGCTCACACTATTGGCGAGGGACTTATGGTGACCTGGCCTGCTTTCTGCAGAGGAGAGAAGCCAGCATTAGTAGAAGGTTAGAGGACAATAGCATCAGGACATGATCTAGTGGGAAGGGAAGCAGCTGAGAACTCTCAGGAACATAACAGGAGACACACTGACAACTCAAGAGCAAAAGGCTCCTGCTCCTCCACCTCACTGCTCCCTAGAAAAGGCCCAAACCTCCCAGGAAAGGAGCTCAGCAGCATCTGCAGCAGAGTCCTATCCATCCCAGGAGGTCACGCATGTACCTCAGCCCATGACAGCATCATAGCTCCTGTGTGTGCAGCATCCCCTCCCCGTGCAGCATCCTCTCCCCGTGCAGCCTCCGGCATTGAAGGTCCTTTCCAGAGCACCGCCCCGAGGACCTTGGTCACCAAAGGGGAGGCTCCACGAGAGAGGGGCGCTCAGCCGCCTCAGTGGAGATTAAGTCTCTGTGGTCACTGTCACTTCCTCACAGTGACCCCCAGACCAAAAGCAGCATCTTCAGTCCCCCCAGGAGAGGTGGTGGCTTGAGCTGGGGGCGTAGTTGCAGGAACAGGCAGAGTGAAGAGAGGATTTTGGCTGCTCGCACTTACTGCAGAAATGTACTGGCTGTTGGGGAATCGTGGTTTCTCCACCACTGCAGAGCTGCGCTGTGAGCCGAGGGGCATGTATGGTGGTGAGCCCATGTCTTCACAGAAGCTCTCTTGTGGGATGCTGGAGACACAGCCACTGTCGGAGCCACTGGAGCCACTGCCTGACATGCAGTGTGAGGACTCAGAACTCTCTGTTGCTGGAGGAAAGAGAGGAAGGTCATCCTGATGACCATGAATTTGGCCTGTAGGTCTATGCTACACACACTTGATGTGTCTGTTTGCAGAGGCACTAGCCACACAAGCCCACAGATGAGCCACACTCTATATGGGCCTTTTTAAAGGTGTAGGTCACAAAATCACCCAAGGAAGTGTGGCAAATATGCTGGAGACTGGCAGGCACTAGCCAGCAAGTTCACACAGGGGCAGCCAGGGGGTCACTAGACCAGGCTCCTGAGAGCAAGAGTTGGAGTGCCGTGTACCAAAGGGTCAGAGACACAGCACTGGTCTGCAAGGCCACAGGAGCCCCAGAACCACCACCAAGCTTCTCATAGACAAAGCTGCAGATCACAGAGTGCATTACGAATCCCTGCATGCAATCTAACTCCCAACTTGGACATTGAGACAGAGGTGGCACAGGAGGGCAGGGACAAGACAAGACAGAGACTGCAGAGGAGCCTGATCTGTGCACACAGCTCACAGCAAAAGGTGGGGATGAGCTGCAAGCACTGGGCTCATACATACTCAGTGAGGGCTGGCTGCTCGTCTCATGCTCCAGCTCATCTTCCTCAATGCAGGTGCTGATGTCAAAGGGGCGTCTGGGAGCCAGGACGCCAGGCAGCAGAGCCTGGTCCAGGTACATGTGGAGGTTGAGGGGCCCCAGAATGGAGGAGGAGGAAGGACTGTATGCAGCAGGGGTGCTGCCAGCGGAGATCTGCGCCTGTGTCCTTTTGTAGGGGTTGGAATGGTCAAACAGAGACACCGCAATGGATGCTCTAGTCCTGGCACCTGCCAGAAAACATATCAAAGAAGCCTGAGTACTAATCCTTCCCAGCTCCCAGGGAGCAAGGAGGAAGGCATGGTTAGCACGTACCTCTGCCTTTCATGATGTAGTCGATAGCACGGTCATTGATAGCTGCCTCACTGGGTTTGATATCCAGGAATGGCTTGTTGCCCACACCCATGGAGACCATCTCCTGCATTCGTATTTCTAAGGAGAAAGAGACCCACAGCCACACAATGAGGCTGACCCAACCCTCCCCACAGGCACTATGCAGCCTCAGACCACAGCACTCCTGGGCCAGGCTACTCCTGAACTATTGAGATCAGATCTGTCCTCTCCTTGCTCCCCCAGTCATGAGGAGCCTCTAGGGACAAGCAATCATGCCCTGCTCTGGCACAGTAGCTCAGTGCCATGCTGCCTATGAGAGTTCTGCCAAGTAGGAAGCCTGCAGTGGAGAGAAGAGACTCAGCCAGCTTGGCTGAGGCAGCTGCCACTCCGGCAGCAGCCCAGATCACAGGGAGAGCAGGAAGCCTTCCATGAACAGAGCCCATGCTCACGGGGCAGAGACCCCCGTGGTAGTATTTCCCATTTCTCCCACTGAGTCCAGTGGGTGTCTACAGTCACATAGACCTTGGACTGGTCAGGTTCCCTGGGGACGAGGGGCAGGGAAGGGACATGCCCAGCCAAGCTCAGCACATGCTCCTGAGGCTGCATGCCAGCACACAGCCACTTGCTGCACAGAGCTGCCTGCTAACATGCTCCAAACCTGCTCAGGACAGCATAAGCTGAACAGGGCTCCCGCACCTTTTGCGGCACAGACGCCCCAGGAAGGAATCACACCTTTATTGCGGGCTGCCTGCTGCCACAGGATCTTGGCAATGTCACTGGTCCAGGCCTGCTTAGTCTCGGCTGAGCTGGCCTGGAGGATGTAGGTGTCGCTGGACTTCCGCCTTCGGAACCAGATCTCAAAGCGCAGGCCACTGTCTCCAGAGTTCTCTGTCAGACCAATGTCTGCTGTCTGCCAGAAAAAGAAAGAGGAAAGCATCAAACTGGGGCTCCATGAGGAGCAGAAAGGGTAAACCCTGCCTACATCCTGTGCCAGAACTACCCTCAGTTCAGCAGACCCAACAGAAAAGAGCCGGAGGATCTGGATAGTAGTAGGTATTACCTGGATGCTGCTGAGCAGAGACAGCCCAGGCAATTCCCAGGACTTCACTCAGAGTCAGCATCACCTCCCTCCCATGCACATATACTGCCTTTCCCTTATGTTACCTGTCCCCTCGGAAGACCTTGGCCCCACACCTCTTAGCACAGACCAGGCCCACGCATTAAAGTGTGAAGTATCCCATTCTGGATTCAGTGCATAGCTTGAAGAAGGCTTAGCAGTGGTGGGAGCAGCTTTTCTGCTGAAGGTGCTCCTTCTTCCCATTTCAGAGCCACTTGTCCATGACAAAACCAACCATGGATGCCTCTTGCATAAGAGGGAGCTGCAGGGCTGCCCTTACCTTGAAGGAGCGCTTGTAGATGTACACGTCAAAGCCGCCCTCTATCCTCTTCGGCTTGCTGAACAGGATCAGGTCCTCAAAGAGGAAGACATGTCGCTGGCACTTCCTACGGCCCAGCCAGATGGTGAACTCATCCTGACGCACCAGCTGCCCCTGCTCCTTCAGGTTCACCTGGACACAGGGAACACCCTGGTAAGACCCCACAGGATCTGGTCTGGGCAGCCACAGATAGCAGGGAACCATTTAGCTGTGGTGAAGAAGTGCCAACTACGTGTCATCTTATGAGGGCTCCCGGAAGAGGTGGGGCTGTCTGGCATTGCTGGAGGCCACATCAGGCTGAAACAAGTGGCTCAGAGGACAGAGGAGAGTTGTGTCTTTCTCTTAGGCCTAATTCACAGATGACCCTCTCCTGTCACCCTGAGCAGATGTGTGACAAAGCTCTGGGGTGACAACTGGAGGCAGCAGCCAGAACTTTCTTTTTGGGGGAAGAAAAGAGATGAAGGGGAAACGAATCTCATCGAACTGCCAGGAGCACATCTGGGTCAGGAGGCCAGTCCCTCAGTTTTTTCTGCCCCAGATCCACCTTTCTGCAACCTGAGCCCTGGGGCTTATCCTCCTCCAGTGCTACACTTCACATGCCTCTCCCTCAAGTCCCACCCAGCTGATTTTGGCCTATCTTGGGCATCAACATCTGTTCATTTTCCTTCTGGCAAACTGCCTGACTCTTATCACCAGCTCAGGAGATGGAAGCCCCAAGGCAGCCTGCAGGATGGAATTTGCAAGGGCCACAAGGCTGCCCCACCTCACCAGCAAGCACCAGGGAGTGTGCTATGACAAGCAGCTCACCCAGCTCAAATTAACAGCATCCACAATGTCTGTCCTAACAGATCAAGATCTCCAAGTGCTGCTGTTCCCTTGCCCTGTGCCTCAGTAGCCTTCTGTGCTGTACTGGTATCCTGTTCACTGTAGGAAGCTGAGGGGGGTGCTCACCATACAACCCACAGACCCTAAGTCCAGAAAAGAAGAGTGGTTCCACTCCCCCAGGCAGGGGAGAACAATAACGTACATCACAGTCACGGATGGCATCCATGGCCAGGAGGTCATTCCCGTGCCGGAGCTGAAACTTCACCATCTCCTCAGCAGCACGGAGGTATCCCAGCTCCTGCTCTTGTGCCTCGCTGCACTCCTTGATCAGGTCCTTCAGGAGTAGGGCATATTTGCTCATCCGCTGGATGGGTTTCAGCAGGTAGGAGGCCAGGTCCATCTTATCCCCAAGCTGCACCTGCTTGAACTGAGAAATGCAGCAGAGTGAAGGCAGCAGCACCTGTGGAGCACCCCATGTCCCCAGGCAGGCACTGATACAGCTCTCCTCACTGGCGTGCTCTCTTTGTTCTGCAGGGAAATGCACACAGTGCTGCTGTGCGCTGGGCTCCTTTCCAAATCACTCGCTGCATGTCTGCCCCTGTCCCCCATATACACTTGTGCAGAGAGCTGTGTGCCAGGAAAGCAGGAGAAGTGCTGAGCGGGGAAGCTGGGCATGTTTAAACAGACCAGAGGCCCAAACACCAAGAACAATCATGATGCAGGCAGTGGAATCTACCTTAAAGAAGGTATTCCCATGGCTGGCGAGCAGTGAGTCTGACTTCGGCTTGTTCTTGCTATACAACGCATACATCCCAAACTGGTCTTTCTGCAAAAGAGAATACCATGTGACAACAATGACTGCACAGGAAGCAGCGACAGCCATGCTTTGGGTTCATTAGTCTAGTTCTGCCTCCCTAAGCTGCAGCATAGCCTCCTATGACATTAGGAGTGACTTTGTTTCAGGAGTGACTTTGCTTCAAGTTCATCAAGAGTCAGGGAATTTTCTTATCCTCCTAAAGTAGCTAGCACTCTTTAATCTGTTGTCATGTTACCCCTTGCTCCTTACATCCCCCAACAGGTACCTTGAAGACAAGGTAACATGCAAGAGTCAGCTGAGCTTAAGACTAGTGGCAACCCTTTCCAAGAAGAGCAGCAGGCTAGTACCTCCCCACTCACTGAAATCACCCTACACAGACACCACACACAGAAGATGGGGTAAGGGATACCTCTACATAAGCAGGTGTGCTCTGAGGAGCAGACATTGCCTCCCTGGCAGTGACACTTGGTAGTGAAGAGCCACAGGAAAGACAAAGAGCATCTGCTGCTGCTCAGCCTCACAGAAACATCCCAGTCCAGCCTAGCATTTGAGCTGGCAATGGACAAATCAACCCAGCACAGGGTCCTGAGGAATCCACAGCCCACTAACATGCAGGTGAGCAGCCAGATGTACAGGCACTGCTGGACAGAGGAGCCACACATGTCTGGAGGAACCCAGACACAGGGATGAGATGCTGGTGCCTTACGTGTCGGAGGAAGCAGTGGCTGACCCTAAGTGGGTGGTTGCAACAGCTCTCCAGCTCCCGCAGGAAGTATTGGCTGTGGAAGTCATAGAGTTTCTCCAGGTTCCCAAAAATGACGCTGCGCTTCCCACGCAGGTCCTGGGGGAGGTCCAGGCGCTCCATCTCAGGGAAGTAGCTGTCAATGATGTAGCAAAGCGACCTCACGTATTCCCGCTCCGTGGTTACCATCTCATCAATGATGTGACGCAGCTTGCTGTGAGAGGAAACACTCAGCCTTGAAGGGGCCAACCTAGAGCAGGGCTACAGCAGTCACAGTGTCTGCAGAGCATGGGACTATCCCTAGAGAATCCTTCCTCAAGACCCAGCATGGAGATGGCCCCTGAGCACCATTCAAGCTCAGATTCACAAATGTCCATGACAGCTCTGACTTTGAGCACTGACAAAGCTCATGGCCGATCAAAGGCATTCCATTGGCTTTTCTGTTGAGGGAGGGTGAGCCCCTGGCTGGCTGTGGTCCTGACCCAGCCTCAGCAGGACACAAACCCCTGAGCCCACCCAGCCCCTGCTCTGGACACAACAGGCAGCTCTGCAAACAGCTGCACTCCTAAAACAACAGGGACAGCAGAAGTTGTGGTAACTTCTGTGAGGAGACAGCCTGATGACTGGGTGCTGTGGGAGGCAAGTTAACCCTGGGAGAACACAAGCTCTGGATCTAAGTGCTGTTGCGCTTGTGCCAGTGTAAATGAGAGTGAGAAACAAACCTTGCATCACTTTGTCACTGAACAGCAATTCCTAGCACAGGCTGCTCTGCACTTCTCTAAAAGGATTGCTCTTAGGTACTCGAGGTTTCCACTGTGAGGCAGTGAAGCACCAAACATAACTACTCCAATGTGTGCCTGCCTTTCCTGCCTCTAAGGCTTACTCACGCCAACTCCTCTGACTGTTCAGAGGACCCAACAGTGGGACTGAAACGGTGCCCACGGACAGGAGGACTGCTGCATCACTCCCTTGAGAAGCACAGCAGTTACTTTCCTGTGCTAGTATTCATCTCCTGACAAGAGTTTTCCTGACACATGGTAGGGTATCAGAGGCCTCATCCAGAAAAGGATGTCTTCAGCCCGCCCATCCAGAGCAGTAGCAGTGGAGGAGCTCTGCAGTCCCCCTACACTAATTTCTCACTTCTCCTACCAATTTTTGCACAGAATCCCAGGCTGGTTTGTGTTGGAAGGGAGCTTAAAGCTCATTCAGTTTCAACCCCCTGCCATAGGCAGGGACAACTTCCACTAGAGCAGGTTGCTCCAAGCCTCATCCAACCTGGCCTTGGACACTGCCAGGGATGGGGCAGCCACAGCTTCTCTGCGCAACCTGTGTCAGGGCCTCAGCACCCTCAGAGGGAAGAATTTCTGCCTAAGAGCTCATCTCAATCTCTTCTCTATCAGATTAAAGGCATTCTCCTTTGTCCTGTCCCTACAGGCCCTTGTCAAAAGTCTCTCCCCAGATTTCTTCAATCTTTTCCAGTGAGAGCAGCTGAATGACCTGCCCTGTGATCCCCCTTCAAGCACAGCCCACATCCCTGGGCAATTCTTAGCTTAGCCATGCTGCAGTCCTACAATAAAGCATGTAGCTGGAGCTATACCTCCATCTATCTGCCCTATATACTCTCCCAAAGTAACAGAGCCCTTCACATCTTTGTTGGCTGCCTTTTCAATACCCTGAGGACCTGAGCACCGAGTATCATAGCCACTCACCTGCCCCAGCTCTTGGCTTCCGACACGGAGAGGCAGCCCCTCGGTCCCTCCTGCAGTGGGCAGTCTGCAGGCCAGTTGTGAGTGCCTTGCTGCCGTAGAGCGAATGTCCTGTCCACAAGCTCAGTGCTGCTCACCTCCAGCCCCTTGATAAAGACGCCAGTGTTGCCGTACCTGGCCGGCTCACTCAGCGTCCTCTGGCAGCCTGACCACAGGCTCTCACCACAAGGGAGGTCAAAGCTTTGAGCCTTCCGGAGCATCCTCCTGGGAGGCAGTTTCCCAGAGGCAATAGCAGATGTGCAGGATGGCTTCACCTCTGGAGTTTCTAATATACTCTCCAGGTTTGGCTTTTCTTCAGGCAGCTTTGGAGACTTGGAGGCCCCGCTGGCAAAAGAAACTCTGCTCTGAGGACCAGGGCTGCGAGTGGCTTGGCAGGCAAGCTCTTCCCCAGCACTGACATCACCAGGGCAGCTCAAGGAGAGTGAGGGCACTTTCTTCTTAGCCCACCCCGGAGAGCAGTTGGGCCTGTTGTAGCAGTGGGGTGTGCTGCAAGTCCTGTCCCAGTGGGACCTGGAGGTGGCCCCCTCAGAGTGCCTCCGGTGGGACAGGCTGCCAGCCTGGGGCTGCTCCCCCAAAGCTGGTTTCTGGTCTGACAGCAGAGATCTCCTTGTTCTTAAGGCTGCTTCGAGTTTCTTTTCAAAAACCAGCTTGGTCTCTTGGCATTTAGACCATGCAAACTTCCACTGCTTGAGCCCCTTGTCACTCTTCAGCTCACAGGCCAGCTCCTTCATCTCCTGGAACCGGGCATCACTGATGTCTGGGTGCTGCCCCTTGTAACTCTCCAGGCACTGGATCACACCTGTGCAGTGCTCAGCGGAGCTGCAGTCCTCCATGCTGATGCAGGCAAGGTGCCGCATCCCTTCCAAGGCCCACTCGTATGCCTGTAGAGCAAAGACAAAAGGCAACAGCCAGTCAGAGGGGCTTGGTGAAGAATAGCTCTAACTTGGTGCCTCAAGACAAGAGAAAGGATCAGTGTGTGGCCACGACAGTTCCTTGAGTGTGAGAGTAGGGGGGGCTGCTATTGTCAATAGGGCTTTAACAATTCAGCAAAACAAACAGCTCCTTTATGCAGAGGGATTCAGCTGGGCTGGCTGTTCTGCCACAGCTCCACCTCATAGACAAGTCCCTGCACACCCCCACTGCTGGACACATTTGTCCTCTCTGAGCAGGGGACCCAGGGGAAGCTGCTACCAGGGCTGCAGGAATTCACACCTCAGCATGGCCTTGCTTGGTATAAAAACTGGAGCTCACCCTCCTCCTCTGCCGAGCCATTATCATCATGACCCCATGAGATGAGGTCCAGAGGGCATCAGTAAGCTGCAGGGAATGGGACTGCTGCTCCCCAGGCTACTTCCCTTGAACTAATGATATGCAAAAGCCTGGAGCTCAGTGAGAGCTGGGCTCTGGATCATGCCAAGTGCTTTGCCCCATCCTTTCAGCAAGTAGGAATCAGAGATCGTGCAAGCTCAGTTGCAGCCTGCACACCTCCTGTGCCTGCTGGCACCCATGCAGTGTGCCATGCCCTGCCTACCTGCCTGGCTCTGCTTGCTCCAGTGCTACATGCTTGTGCTGATGAGTCAACTACTGAGCTCAGCAGTTTATTTCTAATACTCCAGGAATGCTGCAAGCAGTTTCACAGGGCTTAACAAAAGCAGTGGTACGTGCGCTGGCTTTGGTAAAACTGCTCTGCCATGTCAGCTGAAAAAGAGGAGCAGGACAAAATGTGGTCTGATGTGACAGAAAAGGTAGGAGTGCCTTACCGTGAAAAACTGTGCACAAAGACCTGTCTGTCATAAATAAAAACGAAAGGCAAACATCTGAATTGCTCAGGCTCATGAGCCACTACTTTCTCTATAAAGCAGGGATGATGACAAAGCTTAACTCTAGAGTGAACAAGATGTGACCAGTTGCCGTAAGCCTGGCCAGGAAACTTTACCACTCAGTGAAAACAGTTATTTGCTAAAATCAGATGCACAGGGCAGGGAAAACACACAGGACCCACCTGCTTGGCACCTTCCACCAACTGCCCAAGACCAGCAGATGTGCAGAAACACCGCAGCCTGCCCTCAAGGTAAGCCAGGCCATCTCTAGCCTGACAGCACTTGACCTGTCAGGCTCCAAGTACCTGCTATGTTTGTGCAGAGAAGCAGTACTTATGCTTTGTGCCAGGAACAAAGTGATCACTCTTAAATAATTTTCCTACAGCCTTATTCTGGCAGCCTTCACTCAAAATCTTTAAAGCACACATTTTTGTGCTTTAGACACCAAGAATATTCATCCAAGCTTTATGCAGACATGGAGTAGTCACTGCATCTCCCTCAGGGATGTGGCAGTCAGGTTCAGGTGCCAGACTTGCTCTCTGTTGGTGACAGAGGTAAGGAGGGCAAGAGGTGCTTTGCTGATGTAGCACTCAGCCCCTGGATGGGGGCAGTTATGAGAGCCAAGCACCTTTGTATGAGAGCTGAATGCCAGTATGAGGGGTAGCCTGCAGACTGAGCAGAGCCACTCCAGAGATGGATTCCAGAGGAGCTCACACAGCCATTCACACTGCTCTTTTGAGCTGCAGCTGCATGGTATGCGTGCAGCCAGCCCATTACTCATGCAGAGCAAGGAGCTGCTTCAGAAATACCAGCAGCTGCATAGCGAAAATGCTTCTCACACAGCCCTGTACAACCACAGCACAGGACAACCAGAAGAACAGCAGTCCCCTCTCTTCCCATCACCCTGCCCAGAGCAGCAACAGGCCCCTGACCTGCCTCTTTCTTCATCCAGGCTTTACACTGTAGACAGACACTGGCACAGGTTGCCCAGAGGAGCTGTGGCTGCCCCATCCCTGGCAGTGTTCAAGGCCAGGCTGGACAGGGCTTGGAGCAACCTGGTCTAGTGAAGGGTGTCCCTGCCTGTGGCAAGGGGTTGGAACTGACTGAGCTTTAAGGTCTCTTCCAACCTAAACCAGTCTGGGATTCTATGACTTGCCCATTGCTGGGCACCAGTAGGAGAGTGCAGACCCTGGTGAGAATCCACATTTATCTGGGATGCAGAGAGATATTCTCTGAGGGCAGAAGCACACAGGGCAAGGTGAAATGCTGAGTGTGGCGAAGCCCAGCAGATCTGCACAGCAACGACAGATGGCCTGTTCTGCTGTGGATCTGAACTGCTCCCTCCAGCCTCACACAAACCAACACCAGCCCCTTCCCAGCTCTTTTCAGAGCAAGGGCTGGCTGTCAGGGTGGGCTATGGTCTGTCTCCCCTCTCTGGCTGTGAAGATCAATGGGTAATCCTGACCAAAGGCTGCATGCTGACTTCATTTCACTCACTGATGGGAAAAGCTGAGCTCAAAAGGCACACAGGGCTCTGAAAGAGAGTGCTGAGAGCAGTGTGCAGGAATGGCAGAGCCAGCAGGTCAGCCTGGCCTTTACAGCAGCCAGCTGGGAAGGGAGCCACCCTGTGAAGGCCTTCTCCGAGGCTGGAGACCTCACTTCCATGCACAGATGGAACAGACAGAGAGAGAGGAAAAGAATCTCCTTTTATTTCTAGGAAACACTGCAGATCTGCATGGGGCCACAGTGAGGAGGAATTGGAGCTGCAAACCACAGAGGGAGGCAGGCCCACCAGCTCTCATCTTCACATGGTATCTGTCAGCTCTTGGCCAGGGCTCCAAAAGCTGCACAGAAATGAATCCAAACTTCGATGGCATTTCTTCCAGTCCCAGTGCTGTTGCAGGACAGTGAATAGCTCAGCTTTGTTCCCTGCACAATGGGAGCAGCCCTCCACCCTGCAGCTTGATTGGTAACATGCTAAATGGGCTAAATGGCCACCAAGGCTTTCTCCAGTTGCATCATCCGCTTCAACTGCCCTTTCAGCACATAAAATACAGCCCTCTCCATGGACCACGTGTGCCTTGGCACCCAGGGAGAACACCCTCATGCAGGCATGGGTATTTTGATTATCTGTGTCCTGGTAAGGTTACTAACCACACTCAGCCAAGCCACGATACTGCCCTCCTCCTGTGAGGCTTTTTGGGGGCAAGCAGCCCTACAGCTCCTCTGCCAGGCTGCAAGAGCTGCTTGTATGGAACAGAAGGCACCTGTGTGCAGGGAAACTGAATCTTCCCACCCAGGTTTGGAACCAGGCAGGAAGAAGCCTGTACCTCTGCTTTTGATCTTTACAGACAAGTTGTTACTGAAACTCTCAATTACAGGATTAAACACTAATGTGCTTCCTGCACACACAGGGCTGCGTGAGGAGTCAGCAACAGGCTGGTCCTGCCAGGCTGCCAGAGGAGGCAGGGACTGCTGGGGACCTGCAGAGCCATAAGGAATAGCCTGGGTCTTCCCTGGGGCATGGTGCAACCCCCAAGCCCATCGCCTTGTGCTGGTCACTCCTCTCGTTTCACCACAAGCAAGGCTTGCAGTGCATAGAGACAGAGGCTCCTGGGGTCTGCTGTCTCTGGCACCACTGAAGTGCTATCTGAAATCACAGACCAAGAGAAGCTGCTCAGCCCCGGCTCAGAGAACATTTACAGCACTTCACAGAAAAACTACAGGGATCCTGGGTCCTCAACCAAGCCACCACTCAGATACTACACCTCCCCAACCCAAACCTATAACAGACCCACCAGATTCCTCTCGTACCCAAGGTCCAGTAATCTCTAATACACCTTTTGGGTAGCCAGGACAGGAGACAGACACTGCATCTACAGACATATGCCAGAAGGGGCAACTGCAAGGTGAGCTGCCTTTGTCCAAACTTTCTATTTCATCTCTCCTTGTGGGGAGACGACAACTGGATTTTTCTTGTAACATAGGAAACTGGGTGTCTGCACAGAAACCCTCTAACTTTCTGCAGAATTAAAAAGCACCTGCCTAGGCAGGCGACTGACTGCTGCAAGAAAGTTTCTTTCTGAGCCTGAAGTGACTGCACAGAGTAGCTGAGAAAAGGGTGATGAAAAGCCAAGACTGATCCTAATGCAGGCAGTGATGCAACACAGCTGTGGGATAATGACTAAAGCATAACAACAAAGACCAAGCCCCTCATCCTTCTGCAGCAACACCCCAGGACTACAAGCCCCTCGCTCCCTCTCAACCCAGAGAGCAGCACAAGAAGTTGGGAACATGCCAAGGACAGAGAAATAGAAACGAACATCACCAAACCAAGCCTTGATCCAGCTTGCATGCAGCTCCTGTACACCAGCTGGGCTGCACTCTGTTGTTTGGTAGTGAGACACAAACAACGGCACATCTTTGTGGCAAGAAACAAATGCACAACTCCCACCACCATGTGCACTGTAAGTGCACTTAACTTCAGCCACGAGCTTGGAGAGCAAGATGAGACTGGCTTGCAGCAAGGCAGACAGAACTACCGCAACCAGACAAGGCCAAAGCACCACAGGTACTGTTGTGAACTGAGCCAAGAGCTTCCCAACAACTGCACATGATGCCATTGTGGTGGCACAGGCTCCTGCAGCTGCTCTGCTCTGCCAGCAGCCCCATGTCTTGCCACTGAACCCTGTGGAGCTGAGACACCAGTGAAGAGTAAAGTCACAGTGCACTTATCAGAAACCAAGTCCAAAACAAATGCTGCTTTCTTGCAGGAAAATGCCTACTCTCTGCTCCCCTATCACAGATGCTCATTTGAGCCTCTTCCCTCGTAAGTCCATCATGGCTTTAGGCCACTTTCATAACTGACTCCTGGCCACAACACTTATGTGTTCCTTGTCACAGGCTGCTGCATGCAGCAACTGGCTGGAGACGGCCTTGTATGCTGATAGTTCAGAAGGGCCACAATTAAAAAGCCATTTTACATCAAAACATAGTAAAAGCAAAATTACCCAGGCAAAAAACCTTACTGTCACAAGGGCTGTGAGCTGGCAAACACCGACAGCTAACTTGTTCTCTGCTAACTCATAGACCAAGTTCGCTAGAGCAGAAAGTGGTCAGCTCACCACTTGCATGGGTCTGCTCTGAGCTTTCCTCAGGCTCCCACCCACCCACACCAACAGCACCCATGAAGGAAGGATCAGGGGACTCTGCAAGACCTGCAGAGATCTCCCTGGCAAGTTGACCAGTTGGCTGAAAGCAGACCTGATCCTACCTTCCCATCTGTACAGAGGTGGTCCATGTCCTGCTGGTGCCCACTCAGTGCTGTACATTGCCATCCCTTATGGCCAGACTGCAGCAGAGACACTGCTTCAGAGCAGCATCTTGGCTCTGGCTACTCACAAGCAAATGCTGCTAACCTGAGCACCAGACTGAGAAGCCCTGGCAACCAGAGTCAAGGCAGAGGGGGAAGGAGCTGTGCTTCACACTGAGAACTACCGAAGCTGCACAGAACATCCTGACTGGGTGCAGGCCAGATTGCCTCTCTTACACAGGGAGAGAAAACATCCCAACCAAGCCCAAATTCAAGCAAAATTCAAAGCAAGCCCCCACCCACACTCAAGAGCAAGTGATGCCTCCCAGACACTGTGATGCTTTTTCCCCATCTCTGCAAGCCAAGTCCCAGCTTACTTGTATCAAAATGCATGGCCTCATAAGCAGGCAGCTACACATGGATGGACAAGAAATCCTGTAATTTCAGAGCACAAGCATTTCAGCTAAGCCACCAAGTTAGAAGTCATCTACTCTGCACACTGAGGTCCACTGTCACTCTCTTCCCACCCTGTAGCATTCAACTTTTCCAAACTGCATCTGAAGCCCTGCCAGGGATTCATTAGCAGCAGAAATGAAACTGATCAAAACTGAGTCCTATGCAGATGTAACTGGTTAAAGCTCAGCTTTAAACACTGAGGAAAGGACTCACCCTCTTGAAACAAAAAGCTGAACCCTTTCTGAGTTGCTGCGTAGCTCCAAGTGCCTCCCCTTCTCTCTCCAAGAGAGGAGAGAGCACTAACATCACCTAAAACTAGCAGCTAAGGAAACCAAACTTTAGATACAGTCTTTGCCTTTCTGCTTGTAACTAAGTGTCAGAAGTTGCACAAACGCTGTGGGAGCTGAAAGGATGACATACAAACACAATTCCTCCAGTTTAGACATCAGAAAGCAGAACAAGCAGTTACCCACAGCTAGGCAGGAAAGAAGATCAAGGGGTCAGGGAAGCAACATGGGTCAGGGTTGGTCTCAGCACAGCACAGCCCAAGCACCATTAAAGGATGCTCATTAGAGCAATGTGCTTGGAAATCCTTCTGCAGCAGCACTCTGGGTGAACAGCACCAGGGCTCAGAAATCCCTTCACTTCACCCTCAGGACAGCCAGGCTTGACAAGTCCAGGAGAGTCTAATTAAGGGAGAATATAATTGGGTAAAATAGGATTGCACATGATTTCTGCTCTCTTGACGACAGCACGAGGACCCAAAGGGCAAACACGCTGGCTGTGCTGGTGCTGGTGTGCAGGACGCGTGCGTGCCCTTCTGAAGTGATGCAACTGCCAGGCAACACCTAAGGAATCCACATTAGGACCAGGCTGACTCCACTGGTGAAATCACAAGCTACAACAACCCCTGCTGCAGCACAATTCAGAGCTTCCACCAATCTGCCTATGCCAGTTTCACTACATATCTATGTAAAGACCCACACATATGCATATATGACACTCATATATATGTATTAATATATGTGTGTGTAGAAAATGAGTACCAGCAAGTGTCTGAGATTTGTGCTCCCCACAGACGCCACTGCTCTGCAGCAGCAGAAAACTTCGCAACCACAACAGTGTGCGGTGTCCTCTCAGTTCTTCTCTTCTGTCTCACAGTTTTTGGGTAGATTTTGCACTGACTTTTCTCCCCCTGTTTTTTCTGTCCCACCAAGGGGATTTTCTCAGTGTTTCAAAGCTCCTGAGTCCAGAGGACCAGGGCTATGTTTGTTCCCAGGACAATCAGAAACTTTCATGCTTGTCTTTGCTGCAAACCAGCCTTTTCAACTTTGAGCCACTGCCTATTTATTCAGCAGCTTTGTGCACTCACAAATAGCAAAGCTTCTGTCAGAGAAGTGGGCTCACAATCCCTGCTTAAGAGAATAAAAGCAGATGCTCTTTCACTGTTCTGGTATTACCCTACCTCCTTTCTGATGCTCACAGTCACAAACTCAAACTGCATGCTAAAATCCACTTTGGCCACTGTCCTTCTCTCCTGCTGCTCAAATCAACTGGAATCTAGTGGCTGGTGCTTCACTTGGTGACAGCCTACTCTCTTTGACTCTCTTTGGAGAGAGCCAAGAGCCTCACATTACCAGATTAAAGGTCAAGCCACAGCAAGACGCATGAGTCAAAGCTGGCAACTTGCACAACAGCAACAAATCACTGATCAGAGAATAATGTCACCTCCAGAGGTTTTTTGCATGCTTTGCTTTTCCATCTGTCCCAACAGCTGCATCATTACATTGTACCAATAACCCGCTGTAATAGCGCACCACAGGCCAGGGAGAACAGGCTGGGCTGTGGTAGGTGTCTCCCCTCTGCACTGGCTCCCTTTAATGAGCCATGCTCCACTGCGGATTGCAAAGCCTCCAGTGTGCCCTTGGGCCAGGACAGGGAAGCGTAGATGCTCTCTCTGCAGCACACAATTCACATCCTTTCTCCTGTGACAAGCTGAGCCTATTTATTATTATTTACTTTTCAGTGATGGCTGGGATCTCTCTCCACTGCACTGCAGGACCTTGGGCCTTGTAGAGCTGCAACCCCAGCTCACCTTTGGGCCTCTCTTCTTCAGGGTGGCTGACAAAGCTAGAAATAGCTCCCTAGTTCAAGAGCACCCTAAAATGCACTTGGAGGATGCAAGCCCCCAGGGAGCAGGCAAAGGAGCCTGGCAGAGGCACCGGTGCCGGGGAGAACCCTGCCCATATGCCCAGGGCTTTGATATGCAGATGTGAGCCATTGTGAGCTTCAGCCCCATCTGTACAATGAGGGGAGCTTCATGGCCAGATTGCTTGAACAGATCTATTTAACTCCCATGACTAAAGGGAATTCCAGTCTCCAGGAGGATGTGAGCATCCAGATGGATACCAGCACACAAACATGCAGAAAATCTGCCACCCGGCTCCTATCCCAAGATCAAAGTGAAAAAAAAGCACACAAAGCTAACATTTCACACACATGTACCACGCTGGGGTCAGCTGACAGATGATCGCTGCTAGCATCACATCTTGCACATCAAGTGCAATGCAGTCCCCTGCAACATGAACTGCGATATCCCTAAATCTGCTGTGGGGAAACGCTGCTTCCCTCTCTTTATTGCTTGGATGCCAGTACCATGACCCTGCAGATTTGATCCCCCTCCCAGCTTAAAAGAAGAACAGTCCCATACTTACACCCAACTGTCAGCTTTATGCTTATGGGCAGCCAAGGACAGAGAGGAAACAGAACTGTTTAGTCTGGAAAAAAACCTTGAAGATCAATTCCAACCATTAACCTGACACTGCCAAGTCCACCACTAAACCATGTCCACAAGTGCCACATCTACATGCCTTTTAAATATCCCGAGGGCTGGTGATTCCACCACTTCCCAGGGCAGGCTGTTTCAAAGACTGACAACCGTTTTCGTGAAGATTTTCTTCCTAATATCCAGTATAAACCTCTGCTGATATAACTTGAGGCCATTTCTTCTTGTCCTACCACTTGTTCCTTGGGAGAACAATCTCCACCTCACTACAACCTGCTTTCAGTTAGTTGTAGAGAGCAATAATGTCCCCCCTGAGCTTTCTCTTCTCTAGGCTGAACACCCCCAGGTCCCTCAGCCGTTTCTCATCACAGCTGTGCTCCAGGCCCTTCACCAGCTTCATTTGCCTTCTCTGAACACCACTGAGGATGAAGGCAGAAGGTGCTTTCAGCACATCAAGCACTGTCCCCCACATATATAGCAGCAGCAGAATGTGTTGGCATTCCTGGGATCAGCGGTGGCAGTTGAGGGGTGAGCATCCTACATCCCAAAAAATGCTAGGTCATTTCCCCTAGCCTATTCTTCCTGCTGTGCCTTCCAGTGAGGAGAGGATTCAGCCAGCACAGTAGGAGGGAGAAGGAACCCAGACAGATGGATCAAAGCTTTCATTCCCTGCACATGCCACAAACACATCACACAGACATCATAATACAGTACAGCAGAGCCTGAGGTGCTGGGACATGTGTTCAAAAGCATCTCAATCCAAGAACCCCTCAACTTCAACTGCAATTGTGCTTGGATTTAGCACATGAAAAACAATAATTAATTCACTGCTGCCCTGTAACAACTGAGGGACAAGCTCCTGCACCAGTCTCATAGCCATGTTGTGTAACCAGAAAGGAGCATCCTATGCTGGTGCTACTATTTAACACTCACCTTTTTTCACAGAGCTTGTGGGAGCTAAGGGCACTGCTGTGGTGCCAGTTTAGCAATAAAGTCATTGATGAAACAGAAGAGAAAATAACTTGGGCACCAGGAGATCTAGCAGTGAATTACTGGAGTATTCCTAAATCAAACAGTTTCCAAATCATCGATTTTGCAAGACAGAAAAACAGAGGGGAGCTATAGTAGACCAGGTTTAAATGTCCCCTTTGATGGGAAAATAAACTTTAGAGGCTTATTAATTTGTAAGAAGACTTCTCCAGCTAAAACCTAGCAGGAAGGAGAAGGGAGAGATTTCACACATTAACCTTGCATGAACCCTGCCAGAGGATTGATTTTCCATCCTGGAGGCTCATTCCCCCAGCTGCTCCAGGCTGTGCATGAAAAAGGACACCCCTTGAAATGGGAGAGCAAACCAGACTAGATGCCTGTCTAGGGACACGACTTCACAGTGTAATTGAGGAAGGAGGAATAGAGATGAGGCAGCTGCTGTCAGGCAGTGCTGAAGCCAGACTAGAGTGTCTTGCCCTGAAACAGTTTTGCAGCATCAGGAAGTTATACATTTTTCTCTGTAGTACTACTCTGATCTTCCTTTACCATCTTGCACCAGTAACCAGGTGAAAGCTGTTACTTGGGAATGTTGCACAGCTCATCCCTGGAAAACCAAAGCAAATCGCTGTACAGAGGTACAGAGAGAATAGTGCACATTAAGCGTCTCCCAGAGACACTGATATAAGCCACGGCAAACCTTGTTTGCTTAGAAGTACTGAGACACAAAGCCATGCTCTGACCTGCACAGGACTGCTAGCAAGAGAAAAGCATTGTGGCACGGCGACCTGCGCCACTGCTCACAGTAAGCACACTGCAGCACGACACATCAAATGCTGCTTTTTCCACTTTGTCACTGAAGTTCTACTCTCCACTTCTCCTCCAAGCACATTCCCAGGGCAGGCAATCATCATCCCCTTTCAGTAAAATTAACGCAAAAAAAAAAAAAAAAAAAAAAAGAAAGAAAGAAAAACAATAAAAAACGTCTCACTTTCAGGTCACAGCACCAGGATCCTTTCCAGCTTCCCACAGACCAGCATTCCCAACCTTTCTTCCCTCATCAAAGGCTAAGCAAAAAGAACCAGCAATAATTTATTCCCTGAAGGGGACTTGATTTTTTTTGTTTTCCTCAAAACCATCATCTGTGACCCTGTACATCAGCAGAAATGAGGCACAGCAGAAAACAAGGTATCAACAGGTTGCTGCTCTGAAGCTTCTGGGGAGAAATGAAAGGTAATGATACCTGTGGAAATCATGTAATTTAGCAGGCTCTGGATTTCTGCTCTCACACCCCAGATCAGCTCCATCTCTTGAAGCTGGGAACACTGTGTCAGCAGGTCTCAGGCCCTCCCAGTACAGGAACCCAACAAACCTTGGAGCCTTTGAGGAAGGCAGCCCCTTCTTGTGCCATCCACAACCTTAAAAGGAGTCTGAGAGGTCCAGCCTGTCCTGTGCATACATCCAGACAGACTGGAAGCAACGCTGTTCCAGCAACAACTTCTACATGCAGTTAAATTACGCCTCCTGAAATGATCATGCAATAATGAAGGGAAACAGGGACAGGCACTGCTGTTACAGACGGCACAACCCTGGGATTCAGAAGAACCGTGCAAAGATGCTCAAAGCCCAACGGGCTCTGCCTGAGCACACAAAAGCTGCACACAAAGCACTCCGATTCATGCTGGATGCACGAAGACACACACAAGCAGCCGAGTGAAAAGCATTCTCTGCATTGTTCCAAACAATCCCAGTACAACTCACATGTCAGCCAGGGTGCTGGAAGCTTGGTACTTACAAGAGGGTTTGCTGTGTCTGTCTGCTGCCGGAGTCAGGATGGGTGTACGTGGCTCAGAGGAAAGGTGCATGGAGCTGTGTGGTCAGGTTCTCCTGCCAGCCAGGCCTGGAGGGGTGGGAAGAAGAGCCTCAGCCCCTCTTTGGGCCCCAGAGGCAGCAACACTTGTTCACGGGATGGAGCGCAAAAAGGCTGTCATTCCTACAGCAGTAAGGACAATGGGGAGGGATGAGGAGGCACTGCCATAATCAAATGCAGGCCAGCTGGCCCTCCCCCAAGAAGGGCAGGCACCTCCTTCAATTGCCAAAGGCTTTGTTTTCTAAGCCACAAAGAACAAAGTGGCCGAGCAGGAGAGCAGAGGAGAACCAGCTGCTGGGGGCATATCCACACGTGAGCACAGGTAACCCACTCCTGGAGAGATGTCGACACAGATGGAGAGGGGTTGGGCAACATTCTGCTTGCTCCAAGTGAAGCTCAGAAGCAGCAGTTCGTTGTGTGCAGCAGAAAAAAGCTGAGGACAGCTGGAAATCATCACTAAGAAGTCAGAATCGGCAGAGGCTGACACCCAGGAGTCCTTTGGGGGAAGGAACCTAAGGGTGGCAGACAGAAACTGCCACTGAAGGAATGGCTCATGGAGCAGACCCCAGAGAAATCCCAACAAGGCAAATGCTGCCATTTCTCAACCAGCTTCACCTCACCACCGGTCCCTAGCAGTGTGACTCTGATCAGCTTCCCTCAGAAACCAAACACAAGGCAAGAGCCCATGCTGCAAGAGGCTCCCAGGCCAGTGTAGAGCAATGCCCATACTTTTCCTGAGCACCAAAAGAGGCAGCATCTTGCACAACATACTGACAAGCCCCTGGAGCAAGCCCTTGGAGCTGCCTCAGGCCCTCCTGTAACCATAGGGGCAGTTCAGCGTGAGGCTCTGGGTACCACACCACTGCGGGCTGCAGGGGATATGGGTGCTGAACTGGGTGATGGGACTCTGCCCCTTTCCTGTTGGGTCAGTGCTTCCTTCCTGAGTGACTTGTGGCAGCAGCTTTCTGTACCTTCACTCCTTCTGCAACACTCGTCGCCATCCCAGGGCTGGCAGAGGCTATGCTGTGTGCTCCAGCTCGTTAGACACATCACTGTAAGATAGGTAGCTGCAGTCCTGATAGGGCATACAGCTCTCACATAGACCATGCCAAGCGTGTGCTCCAGCCACTTTGCTATGGTAAAGTGAAGAGCATGCAGAGACCTGGATTATAAGAATCATAAAAACCTGGAATGGTTTGGGTTGGAAAGGACCTCAAAGCTCATCCAGTTCCAAACCCTGCCACAGGCAGAGACACCTTCCACTAGACCAGGTTGCTTCATGCCTCATCCAACCTGGTCTCGAACAGTGCCAGGGATGGGGCAGCCACAGCTCCTCTGGGCACCCTGTGCCAGGGCCTCACACCCTCACAGCGAAGAATTTCCTCGTGAGATCATAATCTCCCCTCTGTCAGGTTAAAGACATTCCCCCTTTTCCTGTCCCTAGAGGCCCTTGTCCAAAGCCCCTCTCCAGCTTTCATGTAGTCCCTTTAGGCACTGGGAGTTGCTCTAAGGTCTCCTGGAGCCTTCTCTTCTCCAGGCTGAACAAGCTCAGCTCTCTCAGCCTGCCTCCAGAGCAGAGCTGCTCCAGCCCTTGCAGCATGTCCATGGCCTCCTCTGTACTTGTTCCAACAACTCCACGTCCCTCTTGTATTGCTGCCCCAGAACTGAATGCGTGACTTGGGAAGTAATTTCACTTAAAGAAAGCTTGAGAAAGGGAAAAAATATGAAGGCTGACAAAGTAAGCAAGGAGAGGGAGGCTTGCTCTAGCTCTTCCTGGCCATGATGGTGTGCTATGGCAATATTACTGTGAAGCCAGAGTAGATAATGGGAGAGAAGAGGGTACTGGGGACCACCCTCTCAGGCATTCCAGAACAAAGCAGACATTAGTGCTTTTGGTACCACAGACACACCCTTGCTCGCTCAGCTTTCCAGTTCTCTCCGAAGCAACATGCCGTGCCAGATCCCAAAAGAGTCTTGCAACTGAGTAAACAAAGGACAGTGGCCAGCCCAGGCTTGAAGCCACAGGAAGATGGCAGGTCCCCACAGTGAGTCTGTGGTACTGAGAAACAACCCTCATCCCACAGCCAGAGATGAGGAAGGCAGCTTCCCCCAGTACTATCCCTGCCTCAGCCCAGCCACCATCTAGCCCTCGATAGGCACCAACAGCTCCTGCCACAAAGGAAGTGGGAACAAATGGAAACATCCAGCTTGGCACCAGTCATGGCTTTGGGGAGGGAACCCTGCCAGCCCATGTGCAAGTTCCATGTGGTCTGGCCCAGATCAGCCTGCTTCATCACAGAGAGCTTAGACAGGCCATCAGGAACTGCCAACCACTGAAAAAACAGTACAGCCTTGATGGACCATATGGGGTTGTGCTGTGCTGTCCTGTAGGCCATGGCAGCACCCTACAAAATCCTTGCCCCCAACATGCAGCAGAAGGGCCATCAGAACAGAGCCTCCCATTCCTAGTAGTCAGTGAGGTACACAAGATGAATACCACGATCCCCATGGTGGGTGCTCCACTCCCTTGGCACATGCTGAGATGTTTGGAGAGATCTGAGCTTGCCAGCTCATTACCATAGTGTATATGGCTTACTCATACTCAGGCTCCTTCCTCAAATTCTGGGGTCTGGCATGCTGCAGGCTCTTTACAAGAGGGAAAATCAAAAACATTGCTTAGTGTTGACTCCTGCTGTTGATATCCCCTCAGATATTAAGGAAGAGAGAAGGGGGTTATGGCAGGCGCTGACAAGATCACTACAGAAAAGTCAAAGCAGCTCAGCATCAGAACAGAGTGAAAGCAGTTGAAGATAAAACCTCCTGCTTTCCCTGCCTCCCAGACCACACCACTGACTTTGCTTTCGGAAGACAGAAAGCACTGCGGAGATCAAGATCAAAATAACCAGTACTGAAAGAACTTCCAACCTGCACAGCAATCCCTGTACTCATCCTACAGCTGCAGGATATTCCCCCCTTCCCTGGTTTTGGTTGGCCACCAGTTCAAAGTATATAGGTGTTGTTTTTACACCACTAGCATTGTTTATAGTTCTGCTGAAACCAGCAAAATCAAAATCCTGCTCCCTACTAAAGATAACTCCGCATCAACACACTGTGCATATACCCTGTGCCACCATCATTTAGTTTTCACTGTGCAGTATAAAAGACACATCCACAAGGGATGATGGTGCTGCTGCCACCAAGGAGAGCATCCTCCAGTTGCCATCCCCCAGGAGAAGCAGTATGAGCAGTGCCATGATGTCCTAAGAAAAGATATGGGCCATCTTTGCGGTCTGCGTAACATTGGTGCCCTTGCAAATGGCCCTGGCATTGGAAGGCTTTGAAGCTGTGAAAGGACACTCATTGCTGTTGAGTCCTGGCTCACCACCCTGGTAGCCCAAGAGCTGCTACCAAATGTAGTCCCTGTATCTAAATGGAGAACACCATGTACTACAGTCCATGTTTGTGCTCCAGATTTCCAGCTTTGGTTGGGCAGCTTGACCACAGAACTGCCAATATGCCAAAGCACAGCTCAGCATGTTTGTGTGCCTCAGTTTGTCAGAAGAAACACGACAAAACTCATCCTTTCTGGGACCCTTCCCTGGATCCTTGTGACAGCAAAGGGTGTTTCAGGGAGCAGAGCAGCCTCTGAATATCTGTGCTCAACCAGAGCACAGGAGGTACTTTTCTCTCCATTGGGGAAAAAAAAAAAATCAGAAACTTACAGATTTCTGCAGCAGGAATCTGGAGGGTGCCCCACCTGCACAGCAAACTGCACAGATGAGCTAGAGTGGGCCTGCAGAGCATCACCAAAACAACTCAACCCTCACACGTCTTGACAGCAATGTTCTCAGCTGCCTTCTCCACTCTTCTCCCTCACACAGAATGCTTCTTGATGTTTTCATGTTTAGCTGAATTTCCTTATCCCTCCTCTGAGCACTTCTGGTAGATAAAACTGCCCAGAGACAGCAACTAAGTGGCACCTACATCTGGTACAGCTTAACTTTTAGTGCCTATTCTTTGTGGAATTTGAGAACTTCAATACCTGATGTTTGTACAAGTGTGCAATAAATTGAGCATAGGCTCCCTGGCCTTCTGTGCTTGCCGAAGCTTTGTTTCAAAATGCACTTAGAAAATCCTACTGCTTATTCATGTCCAACTTCAGAAAATAAAGGACACCACATCCAAGTGTAGGTCTGCTGAATGGGTGTGTTTGCATTAAGCCAAACAGGTAAGAAAGAAAGGCACTCAGCACTGTCATCACACGCACCCTCTCCTGCTCCCCAGATACCTGGGCCAGTCCAGACCCCTTATTCCCTCAGCCACCCCCTAATACCCCATTCTGGCACTCCATTTCCTCGCACAGGCCTCTGCAAGAGAGGAGCTGGGCTATATTCAGGGCTGAGTTGCAGGGCGCTACTCCTGATGAGTCAATAGGCTATTATCAGCATGTGAGGATGTAGTATGAGCAAAATGAAGGCAGCCTACCCTGGCACAGGGGCCAAGACTGGACACAGGCAGCCAGTCTCTTGGCCTTTGTCATTGGAGCCAGTGCTACCATGATCCTTCTGTCCACTGCAGCCGTAAGAGGGACCAAAAAGCTGCAGCACAGGCAGCAGAAGACCTCTGTTCTGAACATATGGAGACTTTCTTGGATACACACCCATCCTTTCTTCCACTTCCTGACTTTTAAATAATCACTGCAGACACATGAGCATGGGAGGCTTTTGCAGTTCATAGATCCAGCTCCCTGGTGGTGCACACATTGTTTCACACCTTTCGTAAACAATCAAGCTCTGGCTTATGTCAGAGCAGGCTTTTACACCCTCCTGCATGCAGCAGATGCTTTGTCTTACCTTGTCAAAGAACTCATAGAGCCTGACTGTCTCACAGATTTGGTGCCTCTTTTCATCCAGCTTAGTGCAGAATTCCTCCAGTTGATCTCTGTAGGTCTGCAGCTTCACCCTGTAGGAATGCACATCCACAGAGGAAAAGTCTTCCCAGTAATCCATCTTCTTAAGTGCTTCCTGCCCCCTTCTGCAATATTCCTGAAAGCAAAATGGGATTATGTGTATGACGATAGAGACCTGACAAGGACAGTAGATAATATTCAAGGGCATTAATAACTAGGGCTAATTAGAATGGTTTTTAAGGTTTAAATCTCATGAGCAGAGGTGTACTTGTTTACAGCTGAATTCTGGAGCAGTGACCTCTTTTAGGATTTATAGTAGCCACACAGCAGCTTGTAAAGGCCTACGCAACAATGTCCAGGTCAATTAGAATCAAAAAGAAAAAGCAACGTTACAAGCACATCAAGGGAGTTACAGAAAAATCCATCTTCCATCATAGCAGGTATTTTCCTCAAGACTGGCAAATTCCATCCACTAAAGCATTGAGCTGGTGGCTTTATCTACAGCAGGAGAACAGAGAAGCTAAACAGTGCAAGGAATGACACACACCTTGGTGATGCACACTTTACCAGTGCCATCCTAGCATCATGGCTTTGGCTGAGCACAAACAAGGCTCCCAACTCAGTCTCTGGAGAGTAAATTTCTCCAATCCAACAACACTTACACTGGCAACAAGATCAAACTGCTTGAATTGCTTCTGTGCTTGAAGCAGCACCTCCAAAGAATCATCCAGGTTGATTGTTTCCTTTAATCGTTTTCTGCCAACATTCTCAATCCAACTGCTGACCTAGGAGAAAAGGGAAAAGCTCCACTATTAGTCAACCCTGTGCTACTCACAAAGGTAGCCTTCATGTGGAAAGAGCAAGGAGCTTCTCTCATTATGCTGGTCATTTTATGACTGGAAAGAATGTGTGTGTACACTTCTTCCCCTATCCTGGCATTCAAGTCTGAGCCTCCTGCTAGGAGTTTTTCCACTTCAGGCTCCTGAGAAATCACAAAGCTCTATTGCTCACTAGCCTTAGGCATAAACAGGGGAAGTAGCTGCTTTGGCTCTGTTTCGGGTGAGCCATGGTCTAATGTGAGCTCTGTAACCTGCAGGCTGGCCTCATATTCCTCTTAATAGTTACCCCCAAATGGGACAAAATCTCGCCGCTGCCAGGTTTCCTCCTTCACTTCCATTCTCTCACTGGAAGGACAGAAACTACATCAGTGTGAGTGTACTGGTGGCTCTTCCCCTCTGCAGTGTTCCACAGTCCTTTGGGACTCTCAGCTACTGGCTTTCTGAAGGCAGCTCACCACAAAGCTGCTCAGTAACTGCAGGTGCCTCAACAGAGCCCAGCCACAGCTGCAGTTGTAAGCCTGTACCCTCAAACATGGGTAGAGAAACTACCAACAAAAGTGTCCTAAAAAGAAAGCAGACACAGGAGGCCAGGCAGGATAACACAGCACCTCCATCAATAGTGGGTTTAAAAACAGGCTGGTAAACTTGTCTGCAATGCTTCAGGCATAGCTGCACCTGGGGGAAGGGACGGACTAAGTGTTTCCTAATGCCCATGCATCCTGTTTTCCTCTATTATATGAATCCATATCCCAACTCAACCCCACAATCAAGGATAAACTGAATCCTGTGAACTGTGAGGATATCCATGCCATGGAGCAAGCCCACTGGCAAGAGGAGGAGACTGGGGTGGATTGCCCAGTTGTGACCCATATGGAGAGGGGCACAGGCCCTAGAGCTCCTAGGCAGGCTTTAAAGCAGGAGCAACTGGTGCCATCATTGGTGATCTGCAAGCAAAGTAAGCTGGGAGCAGTCAGGTTTGCTCAGTTCTGCAGAAGTAGTTCAGCTTGAACCAGGGACAGGTTGCAGAGCCTGCCTTTGTGCCTTTTTTTCATTTCTGTGCGGTATAGGAACCTGTGTGCTTAAGTGAGTCTTTACCAGGTTCTTGCGTCACACCTCTTGTCCTGAACACATAGTGCATGGCGTCCAAGTGTCTACCTCCAAATGGGAGGTCATTAAATCTCTTGGATCCACCTTGGCCTGTGAACACAACAGGTAAGCTACAGCCTCCTTTGCAAATCCAGCTCTCTTCAGAGGAGAAGAGCCCAGAATCCTGGAAGAGCAATGGTGAAACTGGTCCTAGTACTGATCTTGGATGCAGGTTCCTAAGGTGACAGACAACACACAACCCTTAACGCACACAGGGTAGTGAGACATAAAACTTTTCATTGTTGAAGAGTTACATCAAAGGAGACTGCGCAACTCCACCATCAGTTTTAATTTTTTATGGCCAAAAGGCTTCATTTTACACCTCCACACAGGAGATCAATAGGCCCACTACCTGTGGCTGAATACGCAGTCAGAGGGCGGCAGCAGGCAGTCACTAGAACTGACAGACAGGCCTTACCTCCTTAAAGCACTCTTCCACTTTCTCAAACTCCATCACCAGCTCCAGTTCCTGGATGCGTTTGTTTGACAGCATCACCAGACGGTGAACACCTTCATCAACTTGGTTATAAAGCACGCTGGCAGCATCAAGAGCATCTCTGCAAGGAGACACAGGTCTGGTCAGGGGTTTCACATTAGGTCCTTCCCTCAGCACTTCAGTCATCCTCCTCATGGGACCAGCAGTGGCCATCTCCATGTGGAGAACAGGAATGAGTAATGCTGCTCCCTGCATATTCCTGGGATTAACCACCCTGATCCCAGTCAGACAATCTGGCAGGAAGGACAAGAGCATCTCCTCCCAGCCAGAATCCCTGCAAAATTTACTGTACTTTCAGATAAGATCTTTAGGTTTTCATGAACACAGATTAGTCCATCAATGGGCTTTCACAAACACAGGGTCAGGCAGTCTCTGTGTTCAAAACCACCATCTGAATTATATTTAAGTAAGTAAACAAGCAATCACAAGGAAGCAAATCTCTCCTGAGTGCCAATATGAAGCACCTGATGCCCCACTCACTGTCAGAATTTCCACCAGCCAAACAAAACCACAGTGTACAGCACCTCAGAGCCAAGAGAAATCAAATTTTACAGTGTTGTGCTGGAAAGTTTCACAGACAGAGCTCCTTCCCTTCCACAGGCAGATGTGTTGACTTCAAAGCCCTGCAGGCAACAACACCAGAGTCAGTCTTGCCACAGGCAGAAGGTAACACCCTCTGGGAAGAGGCAGGGATGAAGGGGTTCAGGCTGGAGCCCAGGGCCCTTGGGTGCTGGAGCCAAGAAACCTACTAATACCCATCATCTTACCATCTTTCAAGTTGTGTGCAACACCTCTTCAGCACAAGGTCAGGAGAATTATAGACAGGATCCAGGATAGAATAGCATTCAATCTTATTCTTTCTTTATTTCTTCTGCTTCTAGATTTCTCGCCTTTTTACAAGGACTCAACAGATACCTACAACAAAGTCCTAGAGCCTCCTTCAGCTGTGCTTTACACTGGGACACTCAGCAGCCTGAGCATCTCCTGCACTCACTCTAGGCCAGCTTTCATTTTGCAATGGTCATATAACCTTCTGTCTCATGAGAGCATGTCTTTTTTATCGTGTTATCCAGAGCACTTGTGAAACAGGGAGCTAATAAAACTCTGAAAGCTTTGCTAATCGAAATTGATACAAGCAATTCAGCATACACATTTATTTGTGTCTTGGGCAATCCTGAACCTATAAAATGCAATTTAAAGCAAGCACTGAGTGACAACCATTCTGGAGTTTTTAGATAGTACTTAACTGACATGAGGTAGTGCAAAGGATCTGGACAACTAGCTCTGCATAGCAGAAACCCACAGGATTTTTCCATTCAGAATTCCATCCGGTGTGCAACAGCCTCAAAACAGGCTTCTCAAAACTCAGGCTCTTAGACACTTTTGTTTTTCCTCTTCAAAATGCCATTAGACTGAATGAATTTCTTCAAAGAGCAGCCAAAAATAACCAAATGGACTATGATCAGCACTACTGCAGTGCAGAGGAGGCAGGCTCTCTACAGAGAATCCGCAAGCTTTGGTGGAAAGATCGCATCTGTAATGGTGCTCCTGTTTCCCAAAACCCCCATAAAAAAACAGTGCTGATAGGAGCCTTCTGTTTTGTAATACTTTCCTAGGGACAGGCCCAGATCCAACCCAGGCACTTCCAGCAGCAGAGCCACAACCACTGGCCAGGCTAAGCACTGGGAAGAGTGTTTCTAGTGCAGGCTGTGCAGGCCAGTTCCTGTCAGCAACAGTGACACAGCTAGGACAGCTAATGAGAAACAGCTGGGAAGACGGCTAGAAGTTGTATTTGGCAACAACATTCCTGCTGGTGGGTTTTGTGCAGCAGAGCATAGCTGTAAGGTTTCTGCATGAAGCTCCAGCACAATGATGGCCAGACAGGCAGACACCCTTCAGTGGTACTCCCCTGAGTCTGAAGTCCCTGCTGGCATGAATGCTCTCATCAAAGCAGGAAAGTACATAGATACAGTAAACCCTATTTCTCCCAATGGCAGAGACAAACAAGTGCCTGTAACTCTGCAGGCTGTTACATGCAAACATCCGCAATTATCCTGTTGTGAGGCAGGATATTTTCCAATCTTTCTCTCAGCTTCCATGGAAATCACTTCGGTGAGTGCTATCAAAGAAGGAGCATCACATCAACAAGCTAGACTGACCTGCTAGACCTTTCTGTAATGAAAGTCCTTACGTCCACCCAAACCCATGATAAGGACTGCCTGCATGGTTTCAATGCTTAACAAGATATCACAAGAGGATAACCTTATAGTGTAGCAACTTGAAACACAAGTTCCAGCTCCTGCACTGGCCGACCTAGCACGGAGTATAATGTGACACAGGGGAGCAAGCAAGGGAGTCACACTCTTTTCCATGCAAGGAGGAAACAGGCCCCCAGTTGCCTCAAATTTGAGTAGTTTTCCTTGAGAGGAATCAGTCATATCCTGGGCTGCAAAGGTCTAAATCCTATAGCTTCCCATATAACAGAAAGCGCATTTCCCAGCATCACAAAACCGGCTTTCCTGAAGAAAACACTATAGCTATGGGGAATAGAAATTACCCTCAAGGCAAAGGGGTAGGAGGCAACTACAAACCATGTTTTAAGTATTTTCTTACAAATAGAAATAGGCCTATCACAAGCTCACTGTGCAGAGGTGAATTCACTGTGTCACTGTGGACACTGTGGTAAATGCATCATCCCTGGAGATATTCAAGACCAGGCTGGATGTGGCTCTGGGTAACCTAATCTAGTTGAAGATGTCCCCACTCATTGCAGGGGGGGTGGACTAGGTGAGCTTTGAACGTCCCTTCCAACCCAGACCATTCTATGACACTATGACAAGGCCAGTCTGTTGGAGTATACTTGAGGCCAGCACTGGCCTGAATGACCAGCAAACCACTCCGGGTACTCAGTCACCTTCCCCTATCTCAGCTGATTCATTGGCACTCAAAGTGACTCCCTGCGGCTGAATGCACACATGAAAAGCCTTTGCTTTACTGAGCCACAGGCATCTCAAACTGATTCAGAGACAGCTGAGGATGTGTTTGGGAGTTTATAGTATAAACAGGGACTGGACAGGGTAATTCAGTTCAGAGGGCTGGAAGTTAGCTCTTGTTTTATCAGGAAGCTGGACTGTTGAGGGTATATATCATCCAAAATCCCTTACTCTTGTTATTTAAGTAATTTTGTTTTCTGTGAATGCTTGCAGAAGGCTATTGATACACTTTGCATGGCACAATCCAACACTCTACAGCTGCCCCTTCCCTTGGTCCTGTCCATGCCTTGCTGAATGACTGCACATAGGCTGCCCATGGAAAAACTGTTTCCAAACAGCTTCTCTGGGCTCAGAGCACCAGAGGAACTTCAAGTGTGGCCTTACGCCACCTCTCCTCCTCCTCTTTCTCCTCCACCAAGTTCCTTCAGCATCCCAGTTCTTTGCTGCAAGGTCCAGCCACACTGTTTTCACATGCTTGGCCTTGCTTGGCAGGCATTCATTCAAAACCTCAGCATTTAGTTGTTGGTCTTCTGTTGCATCTCCAAGGTAACTCCATTCATACATTGTCAGCTCCTGACAGTTCACTTTTACCAGCCTGACAGGCTCGCTCACTAACATCCATCTTTTACTCTCTTACACAGAGGAAAATATGATCCTTTCTGCCCTCTAGTATAAAGTAGGTAAGCAAACTGAGCCAAACAAAGAAACTACTCACAGTCCATGGGAAAGTTTGTTTTTCCAATTCACTTGGGCACTTCCAGTGCTCACTGGGCATTAAGCATGTTCTCCCAAATCTCTGTGCAGCTGTTTACCTATTTATATACACCCATCCATACCTTAAAAACCTTCTTCCTAAATCATTTCAGTGTACTAGTAAGCTCAACAATATCCTGCAACAGGGAGTTGCATAGGAAAGTGATAGCTTGTATTAAGAACACTTTCTTTTTCAGAGTCACTTTAGAGTTTTTCATTCCTGTCTCTTCATTATCTTTGAGGCAGCTTGGAGAAAACAAACCAAATACTGAAAATCTGGTTGAAGAAGCAAAACTTACTTCCATCCATTCACACAATGAGAAGAACCTGGTTGTTAAGAACCTGAAAGAGATTTTAATAGTGGCTGCACATCTCTGTGGAGGAAGAGCTGCTTGAAGTCAATGGAAAGTCTTGTCTAAGCTTAGATGTGTTTGGATACATTGCAGTTCCCCTGCACATGTGAGTGTGGTAATAAGAGTCTTTCACTACATTCTTCCACAGTCAAATCATCCAAAGTAATTTTGCAATTGTGCATAGTCAATATAATTTACAGGAAAAAAAAAAAAAAAAAGGAGTAGCTTGATGTCAGCTTATGTTTCCCCAAATCCTATTTTCATTGGGCAATTATCATTTCAGTGGAAAAGGTTCCAAACGCCTTCAGTTTTCTGGAGAAGTGCCAAGCTCTTCTATAATGGCAGGGTAATTTTAAACCTATAATTTAGAAAGACCATTTCTGGCTGAATCCATTCTCCAAAAAAGTTAGTCTTGCAGAGTTACACTTTAGTTTGCAAAGCAAAATACCTGATTTGTTTTTGAAAACAGATGGTTACAGAAGAGACATCCAGCCAGCTTGCAAGAGAAAGTGCTGCATGATCCATGCCTGCTAACAGCAGTGAGATGCAACTAGAAAAGCACACGGAGAAAATGAACGGGATCTGGAAAGTAAGAGATTAGCAGGATGGTTTAATCTAAGGACATAAATGGAAATCAAAGTGTCTTCTCTGGCAGTACTCAAGTCCAGGTTGGTTTGGGCATGGAGCAACCTGGTCTAGTGGAAGGTGTCCCTGCCCATGGCAGGGGGTTAGAACTAGACGAGCTTTAAGATCCCTTCCGACTTAAACCTTCTGTGATTTTACAATCACCTGTGCTGACACCATGGCTACACAACCACTGAAGCACCCTGAGCAATGCTTCAGGAAGAAATCCTCCCAGCTCTGCAGGGAAAGTCCTGTGCGCCTGAGGGCTGTTATGCAGGAAGAGAAATGCAATTATTGCCACTAATGCATCTTGGTAGCAACCTACATAACTGCCATATTTGTAATGATCCCATTAAAGGAAGTCAGCCTCAAATGCACATTCCTGCTCTTCAAGCTCAAAACTTCACATGCAGCTGAGATTAGAATTCAACCTGGAAGCTAATGCAGCTATTGCTAAATAAACTAATTATTCTTTACAGCACACAAATAGCCACAGTGGTTTTAACTACCTAGTAAAAGTATTTGAGGAACTGGTGCAGTTTTTCAGAACCCCAAAGTGCCCTTCCGAAGGCCCAGGGGTCAAACACTAAGTTTAGGGTTGCCTGTGGGATTCCTGCCATTCATGATGGGACCATGGGATCTAGCTGAGACCACAGCCCTGCTGAATCGCTTCTCATCAGTTTACCCAATGAGTACATGCACTGGGAATAGTCCACTCAATTAATCTAACACACCACAGACCATAATAGCTCTTCTGGAGCACAGTTCACTTAAACATGTTTCTAGCAGAAATATACTCTGAGGTCCCTGTAAAAGTAAAGGGATTGACAATTGCAGTTAAACAAGCACCCATGCACAATTCCAAGCTGTGACCTTTGATTGCAAGCCCCAACCTGGCTTGAATTCAATTACAATAAAACTGTGTTCAGACTCTGGTTGGTTTTAAATCCCAGTAAGATCATAAAACTGACTGGAAAAGTAAAAACACTATAAGAAATCCCAAACCAGTAAGTAGCCTACATATGGGAAAAGCTCCCCCTGCAGTGGGGTCTGAGATAGGATGTGGGAACACCATTCTGGGAACACCAAGCTGTGGTTTTCAATCCTCTGTAAACAGCTTCTACCTTCAAACCTTGTCCTCATCTCTACTTATGCTTATACTTGTTATCTAAGTGAACTTCCCTAGTCTAACAGCTGCGTATCCAGAGTTAGGACCACTTGAGTTTCAAAATGCCCTGCTCAAATATACATCCACTGCCATTTAAAGTCACACACTTATTTCCCCAATCCACCATCCTTTTGCACACTCCCTGTGTTTATGGTACACATAATAGCAGTAACGCTGACATTAACTACCCCAGCAACAGAAACATCCACCCCAACATAACTATATAAAAATCAGTGCTTGTGTGATAGTCTGGACTGAGCCAGAAACTTCAGGAGGTTCAGTTAACATCCTATGCTGGAAACTTTTTGTAGTTTTTTCCATAATATTTTTAAACAGATAAAAAACAGTGTGCCATTAATTATCTAATGCACTGTCAGCATGACAAACATTGTAAACAAGAAGAAGCCAAACCAGAGCCTTCTGGGTAAATTCCCACTGAATCCAGGAAGATTTTGAACAAAGGACAGCAGAAAATAAAAAGCAGAAATGGTGCTGAGGGGTATCAGCTCATGAAAAGCCTAAAAGAACAACTAAAACTTACCTAGCCAGAACTCTGCAACCTTTTACCTCTCTGCAAGTGCCATGACTGGCTCCACACAGCCCTTCATCCATTCAGAACGACAACGGCTCCAATGCTCCTCTATGTGCCGAGCAACAAGGTTTGTTTAATGTGAGTGTAAGTGCTTTTTACCAGGCTAAAGCCACCACACCACAAAGGGAACAGGTTAGACTGTAAGGAAGACGAATACCAAGCAGCAGAGTATGTGTTTGGATGAAAGTGTCACCCTGCACTCCTCCCTCCACCCCACACAAACAAATAAGCCCAGGGAAGAGCACTGCCACTGCTGAAGGCAAAAGCGTTAATGTCTGTCAGCATCTTCTGTGTTGACAGCAACAGCCCAGAGGCACCTTGTGGCAGGAAGCTGCCCATCTGTGAGGCCAGGATTTAAGCACAGGGTTTCATCCTGCTTCAAGGTGTATCAAGAGCTTGTCCTATCCAAGAGATGAAGGTTTTAGGATTAGGGCCACTGGAGAAGCATACATAGGACATCTTCCAACAAAAGATGCCTCTCACAGACTATGTCAGGAGTGTGCACTGTGGCAAGTGGGAGCATGAGAGGTTCCCAAAGCTCCCAGAGAGGCAGGAAGATGAACAAGCACCAGTTAAGCAAACCAGGAAAATGGCATGAACGAGAGGTATGCAAGCATTGGCTTCTTTTGAAGAACATGCAGACACAAAGAAGCAACCATCAAACAGGCCACAGCACTGCAACAAACACATTTGTAATGCAGAAAGGGGATGACAGGAGACAACACTACCTTCAGGAAGGATTTCACCGTGTAAGTTGTATGACCACCAGCACATGGCAGCAGCTATCAGCTCAGGGTAACAGTTGGACCTGATGATCTTAAAGGTCTTTTCCACCTGGTTGATTCAATCATTCTATGATTTACGTCCCAAACCAAAAAGGCCAGTCACCCCAGTCCCTCCAGACTGGGACTTACACACCAGAACCCTGTCTCCCCTCTACCCTTACCCTCTGGATAATCAGCTTAGTCTCTGCACCTCTACCCCAGAAAGACTGAGCTTCAGATGGTCCTTGTGCAGTGCCTCACCAGGCCATCCTGGAGCCCCTGAGATTCTGTGCATTACCCAAGTTTATTTCCACCAAAGGAGCTCAGACACCACAGAGGGGCAGGTGCCTGCCTTGGAGCATCCCTGGAGATGCTACTAATAGGAGTCCTGCTGAAGACTCACAAACATGAGCTCATACAGCACCACAGAGGTATAGTCCACTGCATCATCAGCTGGCCACAGCTTCAAGCAGACCTAGTGCCACAATACCATGTGTGGAAGCTGTTAGCTGTAAGATCACCCTCTGTTATTGCAACTGAGTCAGGTCCAGCATCAGGAACCTGGCCACTGTTGCTCAGGAAGTCAGCTCCACACTGCCCATTATCTCTGCTGGGCTCAGGCCCCCACCCAGACCTTCCAACCAGATCACTGAGACACACTAAAAATAGTCAGCTCACAAAATCAGCTCTTGACTTTGGCTTCTCCACCCTCCAAGTACAGAGACTAACTCTACTGCCTTCTGCAAACAAAAGGAGAATTCACTCCTCCATCTATTTATAAGCTGCTTATTCAAAGCTCGCACACACAGATTCTTTTCAGATGAGAAGCTTGGGGGGATGAGACTATGCTTTTTCTAGTTCCATGCTGCACAGAGCCTAGCACCCAGCCTGGTCATTCCTTCACCATCAGAGGTTTTTCTCTTTCTTCCAGCTCTCATACCAAGTGTTGTGGATGTCTTGACCACTAAGGCAGGTGTTGATTAATAAGAAGCTCAACATGACCCACCAGTGTGAACCTGCAGCCCAGAAAACAACTGCACCCTGGGCAGCATCACCAAAGGGAGACCCCCCCACTGCAGTCCTGCATCCAGCTCTGGGGTAACAACACAAGAGGGACATGGGAGCTGCTGGAGCGAGTCCAGAGGAGGCCACAGAGATGCTGCAAGTGCTGGAGCAGCTCTGCTCTGGAGCCAGGCTGAGAGAGCTGGGCTGGTTCAGCCTGGAGCAGAGAAGGCTCCTTAAGGGGAGACCTTAGAGCAGCTCTCAGTGACTAAAGGGGCTACAAAGAAGCTGGAGAGGGGCTTTGGACAGGGGCCTGTAGGGACAGGACAAGGGGGAATGGCTTTAACCTGACAGAGGGGAGATTGAGATGAGCTCTTAGGCAGAAGTTCTTCCCAGTGAGGGTGGTGAGGCCCTGGCACAGGTTGCCCAGAGAAGCTGTGGCTGCCCCATCCCTGACAGCGTTCAAGGCCAGGTTGGACGGGGCTTGGAGCAACCTCGTCTAGTGGAAGATTGGAACTGGATGAGCTTTAAGGCGTCTTCCAAGCCAAACTGATCTGTGATTCCATGATTCTACGGATATGCAGAGCATGATGCAATCCCACGCCCGTGCCACACTGAGAAGGCAGGTTTGCTGGTGGAGCCAGGCACATGCCAGTTGTACTCTGGTTTAACCAATATAGAGCACCTTTATATTAACAGATGTTTAGGTCTTCTTTGTTCCACTTCTGACTCACTGCATATCCACAGGACAAAGGGCATCACTGGGCACTTTGTCTAGGCAAGCATTCCCAGCTCTTGGCTATGCTGGAAAAGCAGCAGTAATGAGAACAACAGTGGAAAATGTCTGGCTAAAGATCAGGTTAAAAGTCTCCCTGACGAGCTGCCCAGCCCCATTTTTAGCAAGAGCTCCCACTGCTGCTGCCTGACTTCTGGCAGCTCCTCAGACACATCTATCATAAGGCTGCAGAAGCCTTCAAAATACACCACAAAATAAACAACACATTAATCTGCTTTCCAGCACTGACTTAGTAAGTAAAGTAGCCTGCAAGCCACAGGTTGGTTGATCAATACACCAGATATCCTGACACCAAGGATACACCTACTAGCCAATTTTATGCAACTAATTAAAAAGACTGTCTGTGTTTATTAAAAAATTTCTGTCCAAAAGTGCAAAAATAAGTATTAATAGCATCACAGTGATTGATGTCTCTGTGGCATTTGTCCACTCTTACCTAGAGGAACTTCAGCTAGGCTAATAGTTATGCATTTCAAGCCCCAGGAAGACTGAGAGAGCAAAACCTGGAAGCTTTCAGCCAGCAGACCTGGAGAAGTACCCAGCCTCCAGTGCTGCAGTTGGTGTGAAGGGAGAAGTGGTGGCTCTGAAGCCAGACACTCCACCACAAATAAATCACTGCCATCCTCAGCACCTCTGGGTGGCCATGCTGTGCACTGAAAGAGGTGCCACAAGGATACTGGCTCACCAGTACCACACCCAGGCCAACTGTAGGTCAAATTTAGCCATGTCTTCCTGGAGGTGAAAAAGCACTGTGAGACCAGCCCAGCACACCACATCTGCTCAGCCAGCTCCCAGAGGTGGGCTGCCTGCAGGATGTATATTCTGTAACACAGCTCCTCCTTTCTGAGCCAGGAAAAGGAAGAAATCCAGAAAGACTGCTTGAAGAAGTCTTTCTTTCCCTTTGTGGATAAGCACCTGGATAGGCAGGGCTATCTTTTACAGTAGTATTTGATGGAGAAAGGAGAATAGAGACTCCTGGTCAGTTCACACTGGGAACAGAGCAAGTAAAGTTACTTGTCACAGACACTGCTGTGGCACTACAGTATCTCTCAGGATGGGACCATCCAGGAATGACTTCTAGAGGCTCCTAAAGCATCTGTCAGAAACACGTGGATGTACCACAGCGCATATCTCCTGCATAAGCCCATCTCCAATGAGATGAGCTCGATTTCTGCAGGAAAGGAGCTGTGTCACTGGCTTAGCAAGCCCTTGCAAAGCCCAGGTCAGATCTGAGCAGCAGTGAGATCCCGCTGCCCTGTGTCATGCAACAATCCAAAGGGCATCTCACCTCTCCAGGAGGGCACAGCAGGGAAATGTGCCAAAGCCAACCCCAACGGAAGAGTTCCATGACTAAAGAAAGATTAAAGCAAGTCTTGTTTGCTCTGTGCTCCCAAAAGGTATTTGGCAGATATCATCTGCCTGCACAGAGCACAGTGCTGCTTCCTGGCCTATTCTGGCATACACTCCCTAACCTGCAGTCAGGCCTTTTCAGACAGGTTCACCCATTTCTGTTCTTACCACCTGCTGCTGTTCTTTCTGCCACATGAAGCCACAAACTAGAAAGAAAGTCAGCTGTCAGAGCTTACAAAACATATCCCCTGAAAAAAATACCAACCAAAGGCAAGTCAACCTCTTGCTTTTTTTGTCCTGAGGTGATGGTGCAGCTGGGCTTGTCTTTTTTATGCCTCTTAGGAAAAATCACAGTTAATACCTTTACTTCTTTGGATGCCTCTTAGTAAAAATCACAGTTAATACCTTCAAACTTTGGATTGGCATGTTTCAATTAAGTGGAGCTAAGAGTCCAGAAAACTGTTCCCTTCCTTTATTTGTATATAATTTTTGCACATTTTGACAGGTATCTGTTCACAGCTGGCCTCAGCTTCTCACTAAGAAGTCTTGGCAGTCATGACTCAGCTTGATCAGGCTACCCCAAGAGAAAAGAAGAAACTAAGTCAACGTGACACGTGGTTAACACAAGAACCCAAAAGGTGGCTCAGACGGGTAAAGCCATTTGACTTGCTTGTGTAAATAATGTGATTTCAGGTGTTAGGAGAATAGATGTGGAATCCAATCCAGTACAACAGGCCATGCTGCAAGCACAAACACAACCAGCCCTCCTCTGTTTTCACATGTCACCAGTCAGAAATCTAATACTGGACACACATACATCAGGAGCCACTCCATGCTAGCTTAGTAAGCCAACTACAATATTTCGCCCCTGCTTTGATCCTCTCTGTTAAAGAAGCCTTTGAAAATCATAACCCTCAGAGCCTTTACAGAGTGAGTAGAGTTCTGAATCCTTAATGTCCGCACACCAGTTTGGAAAGATGGAGCAAGTGCAGAGCCTGAAAGTGCCTTAGGCAGAGTTCTCTGGCCAAGTGAGGGTTTTTTTCCCCATTTGAAAGGATCCTGGAACAAAGAACAGTGAACTTTAGTCCTCTGATCCAAGTTACATGACAAGCAGGCACTTCCTCAGTTAAAATACTGCATGGATTTTAGTTTCTGCAACTACTTCACAGGCTAGAAGAGATCTTTCTCCCACTACCTTCATTTACACTCCTCAGACTGGAGGACCCATAGCATATGCTCTCCGTTCATACTGGCAGGCAACAAACATAACTCGAATTAAACAGAGAACATGTTATACAGCCTCAGCATGCACTCACACACTGTGCAATCAGCGAATTATGCATATCCCCCACCCCTGCCCTTGCTAAGTTAATCAAAGCAATAAATTATCCTTAGGGGCTCTGTCAGTTCAGGTTTTAAAGTTGATCATTTCTCTGCGCAAGAACACACTCTAAGCTTAAAACCAAACTGCCAGAGCTGCTGACAGGACGGACAGCAAGCAGGGAGAAGAAACAGTTACAAGGTCTGTCCCCAAGCTCCCCTCTCACTCAGCACCGACCCCAGCCTCCCAGTGGGGGGCAGTGACTCACACTGTCATCCACTTGCTGACTTTTCAAAGAGAAATGCTGCTCTTTGTTTGTGTGAGATACTCTCTAAGCTATTTTGTTATCTCCTTTCCACTCCCTCCCTTAAAACCTCCCAGCTTGTGACAGCAACAGAGAGATGAACCAGAGCAAGGCTGCCCTGCCACCCACTGAGCCCTCGTCTGCACCCACATGCCAGGCTGTTTGCACAGCACATAGCACAGAAGCCATCACATACTGATAGGCTTCAGGTGCTTTAACAGTACAAACAGGAGTTGCGCAATGCCCCGGGGATTTCAAACAGCTGGTCTCTCTCAGGCCCTGCTTCTCATACCAATTTTGCAAGTGGGCAGTGAATATTTGGTTGTGCAAACTGTACAAGGGTGTGAGGAGAACTGAGTTTCCTTCAGCCAGAAAGCATTCCTTGCAGTTCAGATCCTTGGAAAGCGATAGCCTGGACCTAAACATTTATCACTGATGTCATCAATTAAGACTTGTGTTTTAGAGGACCTCAAAATACCCAGCCCTCTCTCCACTACAGACAGTAGGTCTGTTTTGGTTTGGAAAAAAGCTTTAACCATCTAAATGAATCCACCCAGACAAGTTTTTAGACGGGAGAAGAAGTCAGAAAAAGAGTAAAAGTCATTACACTTTTCACCTCTGCTGTTTTCAACACAAGTCCTCACTACACAAAGCTGCTCTCTCGCCCACACCAAGGATGGATCATCTCACAGAGACTCTCAGGACTGTTGTCTGCTCACCTCCACCTCTTCTCCCACTCTTGGGGCTCACCTGTAGTCATGGGTGAGGGTGACACAAGATTCCTCCTTCCGCAGCCTGGCCAGGAGTGCTCCCCCCTCCAGCTGCAGCTTGACCAGCCGTGCATCTTCAAGAACATTCTTCATCAGCTGCCTGTAATTCCTCAGCAGCATAGCTGCCTCCTGCAGGGATGGCAAGAGCAAGACGAGCAGTTACTGCAACCTACAGGCAATGAGGGAACAGGCAAAAGCCATCACCCAACCAAAACCACACACAAACCACATCTCACCTTGGCTCACCCAAGGAAAGAGGGAGGTTGGTTCCCACAGCTGTTTCTGTCTAGGCTGCCAAGCCCAAAATGATAAACAGCATTCCTAATACTCTTGATACTTTCCCAACCAGGCTAAAATGGAAACCCAATTCCTACCATTGCCCAAGCTCCATTTGCAGGGCACAGAAAGGACAAGCTTTCCAGCCTCATCTTCCACTCACAGTTGGCCCCTACTGGTCTTAAGAGCCTGGCTCTGCATGGCTCCAGGCTGTGGGAGAGGTGCACATGAAAGGTTTGTGGATCCCGAATGCCCAGAGAAGCCTATGTAACATCCTCTGTTACTTTAACTGCTGGGACCCTCAATGCAGAGCTGGCAGCATTTCTTACTATGTAAGGAGTACAGCAGCTTCCCAAGAGTGGGGAAATAGAATGTCTGCAACAACACAGGTTTGGTCTTTGTACCTTCCTTTTCTTGCCCACTTACAAACTTCTGCCCTAGAGACCCCAAAAATGGAAGCACAGCACAGCCTTGGCTTGGTGAACACTGTCTGCACTGTGTTGTCACCTAACTTTATTCCAGGCCATTCAAACCAACCTTCTGTGGCACAGCCCAAGGCAGATGCTGAGCACTAGAGACACCAAAGCTAGTACCAGCCTCAAAGCTGAGGAGCCGCTAAAAAGTGCTCCAATATGGCAGCAAGCACTGTCAGCAACAAGTACAGCTGAAGGGATCTTCTAGGTGATGCTGAGGGATCAGAGAGACAGCTTCTACATATAGCAAAGCCTCTGTCACTTCATCTGGATTAGCTTCTACTATTTCTGCTGTCCTGCCAGCTCCACAGTGACACACACCACTTGGAACACTCTGCTACTACAGGTTGCAAATTCAAACCTACAACTTCTCTGCAGCTACCCATTGTTCTGCTGTCTGTCCCTCTGACACAAAGCAAGGGACATGTTTACCTCAGCTTTTTCTGGCAATTTTCCAGTTTCCACTTTATGAATAGCTCCCTGGAGGAAGGCACAAGCCCCTCGGCATCCATGTAGCAAGTGTTCCAGCTTCTACAAGAAGAAAGGACCAAGGCAGAGATTATTGTTTCATAGCTGACAGGAAAGCTCTCTTTTCAGCTTGCAGAAGGTTAGAAGTACAGAAATTGAGAGGATCAAACACATTAACCCAAGGCTTCAACTATACCTCTCTGTATCAGCAGAGAGGACCATCAAAGGCTTCAGATGCACCATGCTACATGTGCGAGAATGCCCAGCATGGCCTCTATGCAGACATTAGCAACCTACATACTCACGGCTGGTATGGGTCATGCTTTTGAGAAAAGAAAAGAAAAAAAGCAGACCACTGCTTTTCCCACATTCCACTTATCACACCCACATTCTTCTTGTAACTTCCCACTAAGATGAGTCATCATGTATGAATTTTGGAGGAACAAAACACAGAATGAGTACTTGGACTTTCTCTACCTTAAATCATTTCTCTTCATGTCAAAAGTAATGCAAATGAAAGATCAGGAAACTGGAAAGCTTCCACAATTAAGCATTTTAACCTACCGAAAAATCTGAAATCCCTCCTCATTTTGGGAGTGGGGTAAACACTCCAAACATTTCACATGGTTCACAAGGCAGCACTTTTTAGAAAAGTCAGTGATACAGAGCCTAAATCTTGTCAGATGCCACCCTCCAGCTACTGAAATCAGCTATACCAAAACAACAATGCTCAAAACAAACCAAAAAAACAGCTGTTTGACTCTTCCTGAGCTGTACTCCCTCCTCCCCAGAGTGCTGGAACAATCCCAGCACTGACAGATTAGCAGGCAGGATGCAGGTGAGATCACCCAGACAGGAAATAAACACTTTGCCACACTGCTGCAGACCTAAAGGGGTTGAGCATGTGGGTCATTATCACATCAGATCATCCTATAAATAGGCAACTCGTACATATTGATTCCCTCACTAACTCCCTTTTGTAACATTTTGTATGTTAAAATGTAAGATACAAACACAAAGTAGTCTGTTATTATGCTGCTCCTTCTGCACAAACAGAGCAAGTTTGTGCAAAAACTTGCAAAACAAATCTCTCAAGTTTTTCCCTCAACTCCATCCAGAAAACTAATCCATAACCTTTTGCAAAGTTCTGCTTCCTCACTTCCAAATACACTTCAAAATCAATCCTAGGCACCAAGAACATGCTTCTGTACCTTCAGTGCATCAGCTCAGGTTCTTATTAGTACTTTAAGATGCAAGTTTAAAAAATGGGTTCTCAAATAAATTGAGAAGGTAGGTTAACACCTGGCATGTGCTAAGCCTAACTCCTGCAGCTTGCCAACAGTGACACAGTGGTGTTTCTTGGTGATCTTGTAACCTGCTTCAAATGCTGCAATGTGGTATGCAGCCCTTGGAGCAGTGAGACCAGAGCCAAAAATAACTGAGCCTTTTGTAAGCAAAGGTGATGTCCCTGTCACCTACCAGGATGAGCAAGTCAAACTACATGTGAAGACAGCCAATCTATGTGCAGATTTACAGAGATTTAATCCTGTCTATTCTCACTTTGCCAAGTGTCTCTCAATACAGCTGTGAAAGATTCAGCAAGCGCATGATCCATGGGATTTATGCTCCCTCCACACTATGAGTACAGAGATTGGTGACACAAATGATGCTTTTGCAGACTCCTGGCACTCTGTACATACTGTGCTGCATGGCCAGTAATGCCTCCAGTCCTACCACAGCTCATCAGTGTGCACTGCACTTCTGGATGCAGCACTCTTTGCTGGGGTGCCATCTTTAGAAACTGCATCTGCGTGCTGCAGTTTCAGCCCTTCTCTCTCTGAGGCTTAACCTGGGGCAGCTCAAACATTTCCAGGGAGTGGTCAGCCTCCCTGGACCCTACGATGGCTCTAATCCACACCAGAGCACAGTTCACTGTAGGTATCTTGATCCACAGTCTTCTGGAGAAGAGCACAAAGGTCAAACAGGATCATGGTACTGAGGAATACTCAGAGCAGCCAAACCACAGGGAGAAGGAATGTACTTCTGGTACTGTCTTCTGCTCTATTACCTTGCTCCTAAGACTCACTTAGTAGAATCTGCATGAGGAAGCTTTTATTTCCTCACCTCACACAGCTGCTCTCAAAGACGAACACAATGCTAACCCCAGGTGAGCTTTCTCTTTATTTTTAGTTTAGATGCTTTCTAAGGAGGTCTTGATGACAACTTTGGTAAACAGGTCAGTTACATCTAAAGGAGGAAGAAGATGCTCCTTGAAGTATCTGAACTGATTATGAGGAGCTTCCAAGTTTCACTCCTGCAAGGACTGCAGCTTTCACTCAGGAGCTATTAGGTTGGTCTGGGAACCTGCTTCAAACCCAGTAAGAGGTGACTACTCTTATTAAGCTCAAGTTCTTGAATTTTAGTTCAATGGCAAAATGATACTACCACCTTCTCCTGAGATCAGCTTAAAAAGTATCTCTCCTTAAGCTTTCAAGCATGACTGAGGAGAACTGCCACTGTATATCACACAAAATTGGATTCTGTTTCATTTTGAAGGGAAGGAAGAATCGATGCAGTTCAAACAGATGAGTTAAAAACTAAAACTTTAGCTCCTACAGTCATAACAGCAGGTCACAGTGTGCATCCATTCTATGATGACAGTATTAGTATGCTTTTGACAGAGATTCATTTGCATACTTAGCTGTTACAGGAGCCGTTGTCTTTTAACGCTTCTATGTTCAGTTGTTGACAGGATCCGCTTACTTCGAGTCCCTTACCATACCATTTCTTCTCTCAGATAGCAAGGAATACAAGACATCCCACTCACCATGCGGAAGATTAACCAGTCCCGGTGGCAATAAGGAAAGGTCCCATCCAGCTCTAGAGGTAGCTGTGAGCTGTCTATGTGCTTATGAAGGGATTTCATGGAGGTGAGAAGTTCAAACTGCACAGGAATAGAAGAAAAAAAACCAAAACACATTTTCCATTAGGATGAGTATTGGAGGAGGAGGGGAAGGTTAACAAAAGCCAGCATCCTTTACCTATCTTGCACAGGAACAAGGCACACAGCACATATCTGCAACATCACTACTATATGAAAGAAAAAAAATAAGAGATCAATTCAATCCTACAGCAGCTTTCTGTACAGCTTAGTGGGGGAACCTCGAGGGAATGCACACCACAACATGCCGTTTCACCAACCAGAACAGCTGGGATGGAAGTCTGGCAGCAGCCAGCCTCCTCCAGAGCTAGTACCTCCTAGCAGAAGCAGAGCAACTCTCCCCTATGCTCCCGTTGTGCTGCAATTTGCAGCACAGTTTGGAGAATTGAGAGGTTAAATCCAGCCACCAGCTTCTCCATCTCACTTCCTGGAAAAAGAGTGTAACAGCACAGTCTTTGCCCTACCCTTGACTCTCTGCTCATCACAGCAGCTATTTGCTGCAAGTGTTTCCTAGATCTTGACACAGATAATTCACCTTCTGCAAGTCTGTAGTACCTCAGAGCAGTATTATACTCACCAGAGAGATCAACAAGTGCTCCTGAGGGTACATGGAAGCCAGCCCAGACACAGAAACTCAGGTGCAGACACTAAACGCTGCCCCCCCAACCCCATTGTGCAGTTTTCCACCTCCTTACAAAATAGTGATGATGTTTCCAATTCCTCCTGCATGCCTGTGTCTTTATTACCCTTTGATCTGTTCCCTCCTACACTCTTTGGAGTCTTTCAAATATGTTTAATGTCTTCTGTAGCTTTCCCTGCATGCACATGCCTGCAACCCCCTTTCTGACTTCAGATGCTTCCACATGGGGGCAATGAGGAAATGGACTCATGAAGTGTTCTTCAACCTATTGGGGCAGCACACCACACACAGAGCAAACCTGATGCTGTTCACAATGTTTTCATCCACAGGAGCCAAAAGGGAGGCCCTGGCCTGCTCTGAAGTCTACAGGGTTTCAAGCAAGCACAGAATTTCAGTCAACTTTTGTGGCTTGTAACAGTCTGAGAGCAGAGAAAGATGTCAAGACACAGTCTGATGCTCATTTCTCTCAGTGTGTTTCTGCCACAGAGTGGCACAGCACCTGCATTTCTTATACAGCTACACAATATCAAGGCAGATTTACTTCTAGTGAGGGTTTTCTGTGATGCTGAGATGATTTTCCCTCCTGCATAGTCTTATAGCCCTGCACAGACACCTCCTGTGAGTCTTCCCAGATATTTCAGCTGCAAAGGGGCCCTCACAGTCATACTCATCTCCTCTTTGCCCTCTTGCAGCAGACTCTCTGCCACTGCAGCAGCAGCAGCTGTAAGGAGAGGAAACATGAGATATGCAAAAATCGAGGAAAGCAACAAGTTCCTTCAAAGAACAGAGTTGAGGATTTAGCCTAACAGGATCTCTTCCTCACCAAGGATTTCCCCCCTCATTAACAGGAGAATGTGAAAAGCATCTCTATCCTTGTTAATTGTGCAGAGCTCCTTGGTACAGCTTTCTGAGTTCTTAACAAACCCCCTGTGTCCTAAGGGCCCCAGCAGACTGACATAATTATCACACAAATGTCACTGATGGACTCAGGAGTAAACAGGGCTTGGTAGATCCGTTCAGTTCACATAAACTTTATGACCCTATAAATATCACACCCCTGAGAGACCACAGACATAAAACAAAGAGAATGACTGCAGAGATTTCATGTGAGGATAAACACACATCAGAGGACAGAGAAGCTGCTGATTGGAGAGTTAAATAAAGGGTGGCAAGAGCTCCTCAGCAACCCCTGGGAGTATGGCTCCATTACCTGTCCTGCTGGTGGCTTCTCCATCCGAAAAGTCAGGTCTCTCTCAACCAGAAGCAGTACTCCATGAATACAATTAGGATCTATTTCCTACAACAGAACAGAGCACAAAGCCATTACCGATCTGCCTGGGATGCCCAGGAGGATGTACCACACCAGGTTTATGCAGGAGATTGCAACTTATCCTTCAGAGGTATTTATATCCTCCAGAGGAGGTATATATCCTCCAAAAGCCTGGAGCAGTCACCAGCTATAGGAATGGCCATTCTGCAGAGCACCAGGGCCATATCCTTAAGGTAGTTTCCTCCACATCAACTAGTCCTGCAGCGTTTAAAGAGCAAAGGGAGTTCAGGTTGGGGCTACACTAAAAAAATAAAATAAAATTAAATTAAAAAATACAAAACTGCAGGGACAAGAAAAAGACCATATTCAATGTCCAAGTTTTTTCTTGATCACTTTCCTGGTTACTTTTCCTAACCAAAAGGAAGTTGTTGGGTTTTTTTTTCCCCACAGTGCCAAAAATGTCTCTTGTCTTTACTTACTGACAACTCACAATCAAGGACTTGCATCCTGTTGCTACTGTTAAACCAATAGAAAGTCCAAACACAAGGGATGTCTGGCAGCTGTGGTTCAAACTCCATGTTCCAGGAGCAGCTCTCCAACTATAGAAGCACTCTACAGGGAACTGAGAAACAGGCACAGAGTGTGTCAGCAGGAAGAGAGAAACACAGCAGGCAGACCAGACCGTGGAGACAGGGCCCACTACCTACATGATGGCCAGGATAGCAAGGAGAACAGCCATTTAAGTTGTCATGCCATATGGTTAAATAAGAGTTATCCTATCTAGATGTGGCCTAGATTGTCTTTAACTTTGCAAAGATCTCAAGAACTGCCAAGCAACAAATCCATTCCAGTATTGCCTGGCCGCGACTGCAAGGGATAGCTGTTAAATAAATAAATGGCTCTGGTAGTGTTTAGGGTTAAAGATCTGACATGAGAAGCAGAGCCAGAGTACAGAGGCAAGTGGATCAGAAGAGACTGAGCCACCTAACCTGTCACTGGGCCCACCACACAGATCAAGACAAGGTGCTAACACAAAGAGACACAGTACTGTAAATGAAAGCAGCAGCAAAGATTCCGGAGTAGAGGAAAAAAGACCTTTCTCTCATCTAGTCCTATAGAAGGATCTTTTTGAATGGCAGGAAAAAAATCCTAACTGAAACACCTTCCAAAATTGTGAGAGGTTTCCAAAGTCTTCTCAATCCCTTTCTCCAAAGCAGATTATTCCCACTTTCACTGTTACTTGAACACTGTTTAAAAGGCCAAAAAGAATTTATTGTATAATTAGGCTGCATTAGGTAAATACTGAAGCTCATCTGAAGAGAGCATTACAACTTTACCAGCAGCTCTGAAAGTGCCTGCTAGAAGGTGCCGAAGGATGAAGATCAGCCACAGTTTCAAGACAGTCCATGGTACTAAATAAATTTTTTCTTTCACAATCCCTCTTCCACTCCAACAGTCATGAGATGTGCAATCTGACTCAGGGATAAAGGTAGTGATGGTGCAACATGAGGTTACAACAGCCAAAACACTCACTCGCTTGTTTGTTACTCCTGAAAATAGAAACTGGAAAACCATTCCCAAAGAAATCTGTCAGGGGAGAAGTTCAGGGTTTCCAATCCAAGAGGAGGTAGTATTTCCAAAGAAATCAAGCATTTTTCAACATATTTTTTTCTTTAAACAGCAGAAGAGAAATCACTCTCATCCAGCACTGATGGAGTAATCCAAAATGACTAAAGGAGATTACAGGAGTTCCTCAGGAGAAAGGCAGAGTTTGTAGCAGCAGGATGCTACTTGAGGAAGCCTTCTTGCAGCTTTCTGCACAACTCTTACTGCCTTTGCTAACAAAACAGCTATCTGGAAGCAAAAAGATAGGGTCCTACACATGTGAGTGAACTCTTCACCTCCCAGAACAGGCACAGTGTGGATAGCACAGAACAGAAGGGTCTCAACAGGAGCTCAGAAAGCATCACAATAAATACCTATCCTTTAAGTATTATTCTTTTAAAAAAGAATTAAATACTTCTGTCCTTCTCAGACTTAAATTTCAAATATTCTCCTGGCTCCCTGACCCAAATGGAAGCCCATGACCAGACTTATAACACTGGCACAGTTTCAAGCACAGGCTGCCAGGAACACCTGTGTAGATGGGCAGTACCTAAATACCATGTTCAGTCTCAAAGTGACCACTTCTGATGGAGTAGTAGGAGATCCCTGGTCTCCAACATCAGATCAAGGCCCTCTGTGCTTCTGCAGTAACAGGGCATGCAAACGTCCTCTTGAACAGAGAGGTTTGCATAGAGCTTTTCTGCTTCCAACTGCTAGTTGTCTTCATAAACATTCTTCCCTTCTCAATCCAATGCAGAGATGCAGCAGATCATATGATCAAGCATTCACCCTGATATGCAGACCTCAAAAGAATCTCACTCCAGTAAGACTCAGGCAGAGGAAAATCCCACAGATACCCACTCACTGAAGGCCAGTGCACACTGCCCATGTCCTGCCTGCTCACAGACCAATACATCAGCTCAGCACTACCAAGCAGCAAGGCACCTGAGTAGACCCCCCCAGCACAGAGCTTACTGGTGAACAACCAACCTGTGAACAAACACCACAGCAGCCTTTACTCTCTGAAGAAATCCTTGTTTAGAAGCATCTTTAGGCAGCTTCCCATAGGAACAAGCCTGATCTATTCTTGCAGAATGTATGCACAGTGCATTTCCCTTCACCTCTGTGCAGAGCTGCCAGAGTTCCTCCTGCTCCTTCCTTAGTTAGCTCTGCTGCAGCACCATATTCTGCCCCAGCTCCTGGTGCTGCCTGGGACAGAAGGGCTTCCCAGCCATTCATATTCTAAAAAGGAAGGGGGAAGAAAGCTTGCAGAACACAATTGCCCCCAACCCTGAAGACAGGATAAGAACTTCTCACCAGTTTACTAGGAGGCTCTAGGCAGAGCAACTGACAGCATCCCAGTGCTGTAGGGAAAATTACCTGTGAGCACCAGAAGCTGTACATTAGCACTAAGTTCCATTCATGCATTTATTCAGGAAAGACAGAGAAGTGGAAGAAGTATTTCCTCAGACTGACAGATCTTGATCCAGAAGCCTGTGGAATCAGTCTTCCCTCCCTGAGGAGGTTTCTCTAGGGTTAACGTATCAGAGTACTGCAGCAGGAAGAGACTCTGCATTAGGACATCTGATCTGTGCTCACCCAGTGTGGAAGCAAGAGGAAAACTAGCCTTCAAAGTTGAACAAGGAACACTGGGTCTCAATATTTAACAGATTCCACCCATATTAGCATTGGAGGCTTCACAAAAGCCATAAAAATAAAATCCTGTTAAAGTAGAGAAAGAACAGCAGAGAAATGAGCTCCAGAGACAGTCTGCCAGAGATAAGAGGCACTGAGAGATGCGTCAGGGATTTCAGAAAGGACCCCAAGATGATCTGTTCTGTAAACCTTAAAGGGGGAGCACAGAGTCTGTGCTTTGGCAAACCTTAACGTGCTCCAGTTTGCCTCACTGCAGTTAAAGTCAGATTTCTGTGCTTCTCTATATCCTTGTTTCAGAGCAGATGAGAGTGGGATCACAGAGGTAAGTGCTAAAGGATCTCAGAGGAGCCGAGGGATTATTCCTGTGCCATAACCAGATGATGAGGTAGCTGAACAGGTCTCATTTAGAGTCTGCAGAAGAGTCATGGTAATGAACAGAAAACCACAAGCAGAGCCATCAGCCCTATCAGTCACTGTTACCTGGGGCACACGCTCAGCTCCAACAGTCTGTCTTGCAGCACATTAATCCCTGTTAACTAACTGTTGCACCACCCTGATAATAAGGTTCTCAGAGCCAAACATACATTATAGCAGAATATTACAGAGGCACTGCAAAAAGCTTCCCCCTACCTTCTTTCAGAGGGTAGGAAACTTAAGGTTAGAATGGCTTCATTCCTGTCGTGCCTGTATGAGGCTGGAGACAGCCTCTACATTTTGCTGATTTCCAAATCATCCCACTACCATGACCATGAATGTTACATGCGCAAGAAAATCCTCAAAAGCTTTAGCAAGTCCATTGCCATGTGGGCATAACATAGAAGAGAAGATACTTTCTTGTTCCCTCTGCAGAACTGGGCAGGGCACCCGACTACTCCTTCATCACAGAGAAGGAGCCCACTGATAGAGCTCACAGCTCCACCCAGCCCAGGAAGCAAAAGGACAGACTTCTGACTCACCTCCAACTCTCAGATGTGGCACTGAAGCATACAAACCACAGAGACACCAGCTTCATTAAAACATTGCCCCATTCCAGTTTGCAGAATTGGAGTCCTAAGAGACCTAAGCTCTGATTTAAAAGGAACACCTGCTTAAACAAGATTAGTCATAGCTGCATCCCAGCATCTCCTTGGCTTCCTGGCAACAGCAGATAAAAGCTACTTGGGAGTGGGGGAAACACAGCCCACTTGCTTTCCAAGTAACTGATATGAAAGCCTTTGACCTGAAGCAATACAGAGTTACAGCATGTCCGATTCCAATCATTCACTGACAGCCACATCAACAGCTGCATGTGCTCTGTCACCTAGCAAGATAAGCAGTGTCCTTCCCTTCCCTCTGCAGCAGGCAGAGGCCTCTCCTCCCTGCATATTTCACACAGCTCCACAGTGCAGGGACACCATCTCTAAGGACGATACTTCATGACAGTGTTTAGAGTTGAGTATGGGGTGTTCTTAGCACAAAGACAGAAGCAAATTTGGAGGGATGTGGAGGGGTGTTCTCTCAGACTTGCTTAGGTTTTTTGCTTTGTCTGCAGTCTGGCAAGCCCAGGTCATCCTCCAAAGACAGGGCTGGCTGAATAACTCCACCTCCCAAAGTCAACTGAAAAGCCAAGTAGCAGATGAACACATAAGCAACAAACGGAGATGTAACATCCAAGCAAGACAGCAAGCCAACTAGTGTTCCTTTGCCCAGGCTCAACGCTCACCTGCAGTGTGCTGAACACCTTGAAGAGAGCGGGAACTGGCGAACAGCGACGAGCATCCACAAGAACAGTCAGACCCAATGCCTGACATTCTGGTCTGCAAAGACAGAGAGAAAGAGGTCACTTTTGTCATCAATGACAATCAACAAGACTATGAAAACAGAACCTGTAAACATGACAGGGTAAAGAAAACTCAGTACATTACAGCTGTGTAAGGACAGGGAACTAACTGGCCACCTTCTCCTAACCAAAATATATATACATATGGAAACCACCACCTGGATTGCTCTGGTTTTACCTTTGCTATTTCCACCTGAACTTCCAAGTTCCTAGGATACATCTCACTGATGGCAGAGGTGCTGATGCCCACTCTGGGAGATCCACACAGGAAAACCAGTCCTTCCTAATTGCATTCAGGGACAAGCTTGGCCTTAACCACGCTGCTTCACAAGAACAGCCCATCTGGATCAGCCCCAAAGATCTTGCCCAGTATCAGATTTGAAAGGAGAAGCACAAGAAACAAAGCAGGAGTAGCAGAAGGTTTCTCATAGTTTAAGTCTGCTCCCTTTATCCACAGTTTGGTTGTTAACAGAACATCAAAAAATCACTAACAGAGAGTTAAGCTTTACCTCTTAATAGCTTAATCATACAAAAGTGAAACAAAATCTCAGTAGAGCCTGAGATGAGCTGGAGGGAATAATGAAGCTGTCTGTCATACTGAATGGAAGAGTAACTGCAGAAAACTCCAGCCTGCAGACTCCAAAACAAATTGTCAGCCAGACATCAATGCAGATTTTCTCAACCCTTGCAGATCCTCCCTCCCTCTCAGCTTGAAGGGCTGGCTCTAAAATATCATGTCACAACACTATCATGGAGCTGCAGCATGACTGCCCCATCATAGCTTCATCCCATTTTCTGAGCTAATGAAGGATAGCAAGAATGGCTTGGATTCATGGCAATGCGTGAAAACATTCAGTACATACCGAATTCTATCACAGCATGTGCACAAGGCAGATACAGAATTGCCAAAATGCTTACTGAACACAAGCCAGGCCACCCTAGCAGTGGATCCCCATCTGCACAGTTTTGGGACAGTCTGGATCAGGTTCCTAGGCCAACCTCTTCCACTCTTCGCCTCATCTTCCACCTCTGAACTGGAAAGCCTGTCAGCCCAAAAGTGTCACAAACCTTGGGATGCTACGCAAATACAGAAGAAGGCGCACAAGTTCAGTGGTATTGCAGTGGGGGTTTAACCAGACTGTGTTCCTTGTCGTTACTATGGCCACTGCACGTCCTGATTTATCTCTGGTACCTGTAAAAAGAGTAGGGGGAAACAAAATGTCACACAAGGAAGTAAACAGAGACTGATCCTAGGTGTCTATGCCTCATATTTGCCTACTACCACCCCACCACCTTATTGGAAATGGACCAATCAAGTCCACAGAACTTGACACAGTGTATGACACAGATTGTGGTAGGCTATATGCACCCATCCAAAGTATCCAAATGTTGTCCCAGAATAAAGTAGCTGAGCTCTGCTTGTCTTTCTCTCACAGTAGTGCTGCACCTCTCTTACAACCATAGAATCATAGAATAGTTAGGGTTCGAAAGGACCTTAAGATCATCTCGTTCCAACACCCCTGCCATGGGCAGGGACAACTCCCACCAAACTATACCACCCAAGTCTATGCTCAACCTGGCCTTGAACATCGCCAGTGATGGAGCATTCACAACTTCCCTGGGCAACTCTTCTACCCAGCCAGATGTTCTTCATAAAATATGGCTGATTTGGCTAATGATAACCCAACCATGTGAGAAAAGCAAGAATCTCAAACAACAGGTAAATAATCTCACCTTTTAACACCCTAACTTACGTTACAATCTTCATATTGTTGTCAGATGAGAAAACGCAAGCAGATTTGCAGAACAACATGTGCTACCTAATGAAACTGGGCATACACAAGGAACCAGACATCATCCCCTGGGAGCAAAGGCCTGGAGGACCAAGAGGCTGGAGCTCTCAACCAAAGCTAAAGAGCATGCAGACCAGAAGGACACTGTTCTGACAAGGGCCAAGTCAGCAGCGGGCTGTCATTACTGTCAGAGCTTGATCAGTGCCTAGGAATAGATAAGGCAAAGCATGGGCAACATAGCTGAGCAGTGATACACTGAGGAAAGAGAAACTCCTCTGCTTCCGTCAGCCAGAAGAGTTCTATGCTCCTGCTTTCCAAAAGCCCAAAGACATCTTAACACAGGAACCAGGCCTGCTCTAAGAGCTCCCAAAACTAATGATAGTCTGGCTTTAGGCTTCAGCCACAACATGCACCAAGAACTCTGACAGGAAGGAACAGAACTGAAGAATCAGGGAGGTAACCTATTTGGTGAAGAGCAGAGACTACACCTCTCCTTTGTGAAAAGTAATTCACAAGAACAGGAGCCAAATCCTGCCAAACAAATTGTATGGAGGGGTTGGGGGTGGGAAATCCCAAGCACAAGACAGAACCAGAGGCTTAGAGAAAGTACTGTCACTCTGTCTCTTCTGAACTTTATTGCTACCACAGGACATACAGTTCTGGATCACCTCTCTCCCCATCCCAGGGACAAGCACAAAAGTGGACAGGTAAAATGTATACAGACAGACAGCCCCAAGCACAGAAAATTGCCATGGTGTGACCTCAATCTGTCACTAGGACATGACTTGAGTAAGAGCCACTGACACAGATGGACATCATTCAAGAGCAGGGCTTTCTTGCTCCCAGGGACCAGACCGGCAGCACAGGCTCCCTCCTGCTAACAGTAGGGACAAAATCTTCCATTGTTTGTGTGGTTCAGGAGGAGGCTTATTACTCCTGCAATACTGTATTCTGGACGCTATGTAATCAAAGAGCTAGAGAGAAATTAGAAAAAGCTTACTAATATACCTTGTTTCCAAGGGGATCATCAGAAAATAAAAGCAAAGCACTTGATTAATGAGAAAACAGCTCAGTAAAAACTTCCTTACTCTGAAGCAACATCTTCTGTTCATCAGGGTTGCTGGGCCTCACCAGAACTAGATTAAACCTTGAACCTTCTTATAGGAGGCTGGGAATTGCCTGGCCAGGGCAACAAAGCAACCACCAGGGCTAGGTTCCCAACACTGGCACAATCAGATTACCCAAGAGCAGCATACAGAATTGAAACTCCTGAAAGGAAGATTTCTTCCCAACTCCATAAGCTACTAGATAATTAATTAGCTTTTCTTCACTATACCTTTTAAAATTTATCCCTTCTAATGTAATTAATGTATCATTACTAAGGTCTAACAGAAAGCATTTAACCAAGTGGTGAGAGCATTCCCTCAGGACTGTCCACTGAAACCCAAGGAGATATATGAGATCAAAGATGTTGCTCAAATCTCATACTGCTTCTATAGAAAATATGATTCCTCCCTTAGAAGTGATGTCAAACCCAAACCCTGTGTCTTAAATGCACCTCAAGGATACGTATCTTCATCCCATGCTCAGACGCATTTGCCATGTTTAACAACTGTACATTTCTGGTAGGACTGTATAACAGAGGAAACAACTAGAGCATTGGATCACAGTCGGGCTTCTTCAACAGCACAGACTATGAGCTTCTCTGACAGACGTCTCTCTCAAACCCAGTGATTTTTTTGGCTGTTGTACACAGTATGAGAACATCCAACCTGCTCAGCAGACCAGAAGATTTAAAGTCCTCCTTTGCAACTTGTTCTAACAATTAATGTCCCAAGGCAAAGTTACATATTTGAATGTACAGGTCTGCTGTGCAGTTGGTTACTCATTCACTTTCTTCCAGAAGACTGGACAAATCTTATTTCCCTTCCTCCTTCCCTGCACAGAGGTGTTTTCACCTCATTCTCAATCATCTTATGAAATGTCTGCAAGTGTTCAAGGCCAGGCTGGATAGAGCTTGGAGCAACCTGGTCTAGTGGAAGGTATCCCTGCCTTTGGCAGGGGGTTGGAACTGAATGAGCTTTAAGGTCCTTTCCAACCCAAACCCTTCTAGGATTTTAAGATAAACAACTTCCCAGTCTCTTGCCATAAGACATCCAATTCAGTTACACAATGGCTGTCACCCTTCCCTTCATCACCTCCAAAATTCACCACTTTCTTTTATAACAGAGGCAACAAAACAGTCCAAAATATTTGAGAGGCATCACCCCAAGTATACACAGGTAAAAAGCACTTTCTTAGTCTGGCTAGCCATCCCCTCTCCTTTATACATCCCAGGTCAAAGCTGGTCTTGCAGCCCCAGCACTGAGCAGAAGATCTTAGGATCAGGTTCAGGTTGGAAGAGAGCTTCCATATCAGATGTAAACACTGAATAATGTTTGACCTACAACTGATCTCAGCAACACAATTCTGGGAAGTCCTCTCTTGACAGCTAGTTTTGTCATCTGATACTCAGCTCTGCTATTGTTCATCCCACATGTTGCGCATCCACACCTCACTGGGATATGTCAACACTATGTGTCACGAAATCAAATGTTTTCTAAAAATCTATTATATCTAGGCACCTACATTTAATCAAACAAATTTCTAATTACCAAGAATAAAACTGGTTTTACAAGAGCACTGTCAAATAGCATCTTCTATCCTTTAATTATCTCCCAAGTGAATCAAGGTCCAACTGTTATGACCAGGTCTGATGTCAGGCCCACCAGCCCTTCATTAGCTTCACCCTCACTCTTCTCTTTTTGAACTACTGGGATGAGCCCACAGATTTGGAATTTCTGACTCAGATGTGCTTGGTCAACATTTTCAGAGACCTGTGAGCAAGTTAATATTACTCTCATGAGAGTGAAGTTCTACTTCCTGTCCTTCCCATCCAGAAATTTTAGATAATTCAAGAAGTGCTGGTCCTGGAGAGGTCTCGGGTGAAAGAAATGGAACTGGCACTAGTCTGCAGTGCTGCCAGCAGAGGCTCATCTTTGCCCTCCTACAAATCACTTACCAGGAACACTCTGGCTCAGCTACTCACCAGGCAGGTAGGCAACTCCACTCCTGAGCACTTCTGGGTGCACATCCTTGGCTATGGTAGGTGCAGACTGCCCATCCCAAGCAACCCCAGAAGCTGGGGATGTTGGGGGAATAATGGCTGTTGAGTTTTCCTCCAGAGTACTGACTTGACTCACTGGTTTCAACATGTCTGTGCCAGTTGCTTCTTTTATAGTCACTGCCCCTTCTGACACCATTCCTATAAGACAAGCAGCAGTCAAGAAGCTGAGCAGAGCTCCACACAAAAGGTCCCAGGTGAGTAACAGACTAAGGAGGAATTCCTCCACCCCCAGCACCCTCCAGTCCTTGCACTGGTAGCAGGCATGTTCCAAACTGGTTCTAAAACATTAATACCACTGTAATTCTACTTATAAAAAAAAAACCAAAACACAAAACAACCCCCCCCAAAAAAAAACAAAACAAAAAAACCCCAAACACCAGCCCAACAAAAAACAAACAAACAAACAAACAAACAAAAAAAAAAACCCAAACAGAAAGAACACCCAAAAAAAACCCACAAAAAAAACAAAAAACAACTGAGAAGTTTCAAGGTACAAAAATTCAATTCAGATCAGGATTACTGTAGTCAAAGTAATTTTTAAAGGTAACATATCAAGCAGTACATGTCCACTCACAGCCTGAACATCTGGCACAGCACAAGTCCCTGGCCAAGCTCCAGCAGCTTGAACACAGTGAAGTGATAAACCAGCTTCTGACAGGGAGAGCTGCTCCAGAGCAGAATCACTCCCCCAGCACCATTTTCAGATTAATTCCTGAAAATATGAAGTCAACTGGAGGCTGACAAGTAAACTGAAAATTAGCCAAAGAGACCTTGTTTCTGCTTGTCCAGATGCTGACAGTTACTGTAAAAGTCAGGAACTTACTTTAAAACCCTGAAGAACAGGATGATTACACTACTCAGCTTTGTCTGAGAACTGGAGGAAATGCTGCCTTTGCCCAATACCTCAGCTGTAAAGTTATAAGAATCAGTTAATTTTAAAATCAAATATCTAAGCAACTACATGGAAGCTAAGGTCAGGCTGGATGGGGCTTGGAGCAACCTGCTCTAGTGGAAGGTGTCCCTGCCCGAGGCAGGGGGTTGGAACTGGATGAGCTTTAAGGTCCCTTCCAACACAAACCATTCTAGGATTCCATGATACTAATGCTAGTTTTATCAAGTTTCAATTTTCTTGTAAAAGTTCTTGGAGAAAAGAAAAAAAAGCCACAACCCTACTACCTACTCTGTAAGAAGTATTATTCTCCATTTCCTAACATCATAAGGATGAGAAGTCAAAAATACATCTTCAACAATACATACATTTTCTACACTATGTCTTTAGCACCCTAAGTACTCTGCTAGACTATCAAGCTGCTTGCCAGAAAGACAGACTAAAGAAAAGGCTGTACTTCACTGCAAACCCCCATACTTCAATATCCAACAACAAAAATCAACCTTTCCTTAGGAAAATAAAAGTGGCATATTTATTTGCTCGCTGTGAAGTCAGATGTTTTAATTGCTATTTAAAATTGACTTCAACCATCCTACCTTCCTGCTACATCAACAATGCTGACACTTGACTCAGTTTATTTACTAACAGATTCCAATACTTCATTAAAGAGCAGGACCAGGAACAAAGCAGTCCTTGAAGTGGCTTTTGATACAAGTTTTAGCAATGAAGATTTACAGGTTGAGACTCAGGCCCAGCTGCTTTCAAAATTGCTAAAGTGGGTAAGAGAAGTGCTCTGAGCAGCATGGCTCAGTGTGCAAAATTATCTGACAGCAGGGGGAAACTAGTAGAGGCTACAGAGCATTGCACCATTGAGGCCATGCTGGAGCGATTGCTCATTACTTTCTGGTAACACCCCTGTTGAGGGAACATTGCTGGGACCCAGGTTGGCATCTGCTGCATCTGGCCGTATAAACTGCTGCGAGGGTTTCAGAGCTCTTCAAGGTTTAGTATGTAGCAGAGATCAGTTCTGTTCCTAGCATGACCTCAGCCTCCACCTTCCAGTGATGCAAGAGGTCAATCACTTTGGACAACACTGCTAGATCTTCCCCTAAAGCAGCATTTCAGAGGAGCATCGATCTCCTGCAAATGGGGTATCTTGAAGTTCACAGGGTCACATATGTTGTGCCACAAAAGTTTCACATGAAAGACTGACAGACTTTCTAGGAGAACACAGTCATCTTCTCAAGGTGCTTTAAGCCTGACAATAAACAGAACCACCCACCCTGTGGTAAAGGAATCTGCAGTAAATGCAGAAAGCCTGCAAAGAAGACCAGAAGGTCATGTTTAAAGACAAGAAACTGAACATGCTGAAGGTACCACTAGGGCAAGAAAAAGACATAAATGTACATGGCAGCCCTGCCTTGGATGTCTCTGGAATAAGCAGCTTTCAAAGCTAGATGAGAGAAGCACAGTCCTAGTGCTGGGGCTTTTCAGCCGAAGAGAAACCTCACTGGAGTTGTGCAGCCTCCAGACTACATCCATCTTACTCAAACAAACCTCTTCCCCAAGCTTCTCGGGCTCAGTTCAGCTCTGCAGACACCACCCCTCTCCACACAGGCTCCAGACCAATGTTATTTGCAATGCGGAGTGGAGTCACTTACTAAAGCGGAAATTGTAGAACGTGGAGGATTAACATCAAAAAGCAAACTGGAAGCTGGGACATCTGAATTTGCCATGTTTGCAGGTTCCTCCTTCGCCTGAGGTTAGGGAAGAGGCAGAGGAGGATTTGCTTGTGTGCATTTCAAAGAGACATTAGCATTTCTCCTGCCAACTGCCCCGGCACCAGTATCATCTATGCTAACATCATGTAGTAACAGGAAGCAGGAATGGAACGACCCAGCAGGTGCTGCTGAATATGCCCCAGTGTGGCTTTTCAACCAATTCCTTGCTATCAAGATACTTTCCACCCCTAAAATATGGGGATTCTTTCCAGAGCTGCAAAGTTTCAAAACTCACTTTCACTTCAGGTTAGTCATTAGAAGAAAACAGCAGTTACATTCTCTGGGAATGGAACCAGTGTGAATTTTAAGCCAACTCAAAGCAGCTCCCATTTGACACAAAATCTCTCTAAGTTATAGACCATATTTGCGCAGAAAATAAGCTCAATGGGAGGCAGGAGGAAGAGACTTAAGGGACAAGGAAAAATCTGCAGACACAGTAAGCTCAATGCCCCATTATGTGTATTTTGACATAATCTAGTGCCTGCTGTAACAAGCAAGCTCCTCCACCTCACACAGAGCAAATCATACATCTGCCCACTACTGCTGAGGTGAGAACTGCAGCTCCCAACTGACCCAGTAAAGTTAAAACCTTGTTGTAATCTATAGTTTACACAAAATACCCAGTTTCCAATCATAGCAAGGAAATCACCCCACCAAGACACAGTTATGTAGAATTTAACTTTTGTAGACACTGACTTGAAGAGAAAAAGTCCATTTGTCGGACATTTGCCCCACTTCATAATTTTATCTCTGAATTATCTTATTATTTTATCTCTGAGGGTTTAATGAGACTAGATAATGGGATGGCCTGTTTGAATGTCAAAGCAATCAAATGGATTAAGCTTATTACAGTCACAGCTATAGTGTTTAAGAAATTCTCATGGCATTAACAGGTATCTGGGCTGCCGCTGTGCATTAAAGAGGGGTTGGTTTGGGGGTTTTCCTGGAGATTTGTTTCTTTGGCTTTGTAAACTCTGAGATAACAGGGGGGGGTTTTAACTGCAATGCCAAATTTTAACATCAGCAGAACTGAGCCACCAACATCACTTTTTTTCAGCCAAATCCCTGGAAATATTTAAATTGTCTTTCATTAAGAACAAACTCTACACATACCCCAGAGAGGTCCGTCGCTGCTGCAAGCCACAGCAGCAGCCACGAGTCATCCTGTGGAACAGGAAGAACATCACACTTACTGTCTAACACCAGCTGGACCTGGCTTATTTTAGAAAAGAGGAGATGGGAACACAGAACAAGCAAGCAGCCACTGGAATCACGAGAAGAGTCTCTGTGCACCCAGCACTCAACACAGGCCAGCTCTCCAGGGTCCAGTCCTTCAAAAAACAAACTCAAGCTGGGTTCAGCTTGGCCAGGGGAATGGATATCAACGGTGTGGTTTTGTTTACTGACATACAGTCCCCAGGTGACATCATCCCTTAAAGACAGGCAGAAATGGACCTCTCTTTTTCTGCTCATGGTGGTAGATCCTCAGAGGGACTCATACTTCAGAAAAAGAAACTTCTGAACTTCACAGAACAGAAATGCCTGTCACTCCAGAAGTATCATAGAATCCCAGACTGGTTTGGGCTAGAAGGGAGCTTAAAGCTCAATCACTTCCAATCCCCTGCCACAGGCAGGGACACCTTCCACTAGAGCAGGTTGCTCCAAGCCCCATCCAACCTGGCCTTGAACACCGCCAGGGACAGGGTCAGTCACAGCTTCTCTGGGCAACCTGCGCCAGTGCCTCAGCACCCTCACAGGGAAGAACTTCTCCCTAAGATCTCATCTTCACTTCCCCTCTGCCAGGTTAAAGCCATTCCCTCTTGTACTGTAAGAAGTCCCTCTCCAGATTTCTTGTAGGCCCCCTTAAGGTTTTGGGAGGCTGAAGTATCAGAAATACCTGGCAACTGTGGGCTTGCCTAATTATGGAATTAAAATATTTTGATGCAGGTGTTAATGAAATTTCATTTTAATCAACAGTCACTTCAGCTTCATTGCGAAGTCACACTAAGGCATTGGGTAAAAAGTGATTTTTGGATGCTTGAGAAAGCAGCTGTGTTTGCAGCCACATGGAGCAGCACTGCAGCAGTGATACAGGTCCTTATCGACAGGCTCTTATCAACAGTTTAGAACCAATGCAACCATTACACTGGCAGCCTGTCCCAAGCCAACCAGCTCTTGACCTGCTCCTCCACAGATACAATTTAGCAATGTAGATCTGTACCTCCAACCCTCTCAATAGTCCTCACTCCAATATCCCAATCCAGGCAATTTTCCTAGCCAGGGGTCTCAGAGAATGAGAGCTGCTGAACTGGAATGGCATGTTCCACCGCCCCCGCCACACACCAGCTCCTCCATGGGATCTGCATATCTACAGCTTGGCAGATTCAGCAAAGCCAACATCACATCCATGCAGTTACAAGTTGCCTGTCTATGGCTTGCTGCATAAAGCAGAGATACCTGGGTTGCCCCTTTGATTCCTTCAGAAGGAGCACAGCACCCACACAGGAGCCTCAGCAAGGCCTGCTTGAACATATTGTCTGAGTTGAAATTAGATACTTGATTTCTCTGTGCTCTCCCATTGGAGTTAAACAGCTCCTACTTCAAACATGACCAAGCTGAAGAAAGCATGCTGGAGGGGAAGTGTGGAAAGAAGGAGGGAACCCCTCAACCTGCAGTTTGCTTCTTAAATCAGTTACCAGCACACACTTTTGTTGATCTCCAGGTCATGTTTACACAACTAGTATTTTACTTTGGCATCCAATGCTGCTTCCTCTTGCCACAACCACCTTCCTAAAGCCAGTTTTCAACTATAAAGACCTGTACGGTTAAGACATTCTTTCCTCACACATCCCTATTGCATCCATGCATCCTCACGTACCCACAACATGCACACGACGTATGTAATGGGTGGAGGTCACCAGCAATCAGATTAACTGAAAAAAGTCTCTTACACTGGAACTTTGTTCTGTACCAATTTAAATTTGTAAAGAATTACTGAACAAAATATCTACATAAACCCACCTGGGAAGAGAAAGCTAATTCCAAATCACAAAAATTACAGCTTCATCACCGTCCTCTAGTTTGTGCTATTAGCCCAAAGCTTTCCAGCAGACACACTTAGCAGCACCTCTTGAGGACTTTGCTTCCTACTCACATTATCAAACAGATAAACACACTCGCACCCAACTGCTGTACCTTCAGGACGTGATGTCCCAGAAGCTGCCTCTTGGTGGGAGTGCAGAATGGTGGATTCCATATGCCTCTTAGTGGGTCCTGCTGGGAGTGGTCCAACCTCCAGTTCCTCTTCAATGGACTCCAGTGTTTTTAAGGGTATAGTTGACTTTTCCCCACAGGAAAAACTTTCCTGGTTCTCTTCTCCTTCCTGCAAGTCCTGTACTGTGACATGCTCTGGGTTCACCACAAAGTTCTCTTCACTTTCACAGCTATGGCTTTCTACTCGTCCTTGTGGTTCCTCACACTCTTCTCCAGACCTCTGGGTTCTCGGCTGACCTGAGCCCTCTGCTTGTGCATCAGCACCCATCAAAGTGTCACTGTTATTTAACTGTGCTGCCATTTGATCACACTTTGCTGACAGAGCAGCTTGGAGTAGTGTGACTTCTTCAGCTTCCTTATGACAATAGGTAGATACTTTGTGCTCTTCACCACCTGACAAGAGCCCACCTGTAGGAGCTTCATCAGAACAGTGACTTTGACTAGTCTGATTCCCATTTGCAGTCAATATTTGTTCAGCCTCTTTAACTTCCTCTGGGCTGTCCTGTCTTTCCAGCTCAAGTTCATCTACTTCTCTTTGGTTCTGTTCTGGAGCATCTAATGGAGAACCAAGGTTTGTTTCCTGATCACTGAAGCAAGCAACATCAACTTCTACATCTGCTGTGCTCCCTGAAGGAGAGCCTCCCTCCACACCTACATGTGAACCCTCAGGTGTGACAAGCAATGTAGTGGTCTGAGCCGGAGCAACACTTTCACTCTGGCAAAAAACATCAGAACCTTCCTTCAGTTTGCAGTGTGCGCCCGAAGACCCTGAGACAGAGACAGGAGAGGCGCAGATCTGTGTCACCTCATCTTGACCCTCAGTCAGTGGTATTCCATGCGCTTCTGCCATCATCCCCTCCTCAGCAGCAGCATCATCTAGAATTGTTACTGGGCTCTGCTCTGATATTTCAACAACAGCATTTCCACTAGGACCATCACTTTCTATTTCCATGTTTCCAGGAGCACCAGGCATTTGTGCTTTGCAGCTGACACTGTCTCCAGCACACACATCACTGCAGCTGCACAGTGTGTATCTCAAATCGACTGAGTGTTCACTGCAGATTTCCTGCTCTGCAGATGAATCTTCTGCACTGCAGACAGGAGTCTCAGCCCCAGGAAAGCTATTCCCCATGTTTCTAGGGCCACCTGGTATCAGCTGAACTTCTGGAGAGAGTTCTCCAAGTTCCACCAATTTGCTGCTTTCCAATGGAATTACATTTTTGAGAACTTCTGCAGAAGAGGTTCTCAGGGTGTCTGTTTGACAGTTCTCCTTCTGCATAAGTGCTGACTGAATTATGTTCTTGGAGTAGGTACTGTCTTGAATGACGATGAATCTGTGCTTGCCCTTAGATGTATTCACTCTTGTTCTTGGCTGAGTTAGAGAATTTAAAGCTAGTGACTGTGTTAAAGAGCCTGTTTGTGGCACAAACCTGGGCAATGAAACTTCTGCCAGCTCAACGTACTCCCCTTCAAGATCACTTTTCAAGTTCTCTTGAGGCACCCAACTTGTACAGACACCATTGACAAGAGCTTCACTTAACTGTGGAGCTGTGCTGCTGATGACCAAGTTGTCTTGAACTGGACTTTCTTCCTGCAGATACTGAGATCTTAGGTCTGGTGAACTGCACTCAGCATGGTCCATGTGGAGGCACAAAACTGAATGCTCCTCTGTAATTTCTGAAGAGATGATACTGCTTTCAATTATTTTTGGTTTATTTATAAATTCAGGATTAACCACTTTATCCCAGGGGACACGAAATATTTTACCATCAGTGGTTAGTAAACAATTTTCCAGTGCTATACCCATCCGCTCTCCATTGAAAGTACTCAACCATTCCAGAGTAAAAATAGAGGTATAAGAAACTTCTGGAATCACGACTTCCTCTACATTATGCCTGTCTTTTGCCAAACATTTCAATACAATACGTGGAGACTTCTTCAGATAGGGAACCACCTGCAGGTAGAAGTCACCAGGCTTCAAGATTCGCCAGTCAATGGAAGCCAGCTGGACTACAATCTTCTCATGGATACAGAGGGGCCAGCCCTCGTGGCGAAACAGCAAGCCACAGTACTGAACCTATAGAGAAAAGAGAGAGTTTCAGTATCAGGAACAGCCCAAGCTCTTGGACAAGAGAGATCAATGCTTCTCTTTCACAGCTGTAGCAATACAACAGTTGAATTTAGGGTCTTTGGTTATTAGAGTAGGGGAGTTCTCCACCCTGAGGTCTTCTCTTTAAAAAGCAGAAACAAGAAAAGCTACCAACACAAGTCAGCATCATCTCAGAGTCTGAAGGAGAACCAATGAGCTGTCAGAAGTTTCAGCCCTGTTTTAAAAATGAGTCAGCAGAGACAGGCAGAGGTCTAAGCCCCAGAACCTCAGCATGATCAGGAGTTCTCACCTCCAAGAGCTGAAGGCAGGAAACTCTGTCTCTGCCTCATTTGTGATTCATTTGGACCAGCTGGGCTGACCAAGAAAGAGAAAATCCACACCATACAGCATCCCTAACCAAGTGCCATTACAGAAACACAGGCAAAGAGCAGTCTGCTTACAGTGCACGGACAAAACCCATTGTAAACAACTAAAGACCACCCACAGCCTCAGCAGAGGTGGCAAATAACACTCATCAATTCCAGAACATCCACAGTGAGCTCTAGGTTGTACCAGGTACACTTGATAAAGACCTGCCAGATGAAGCCTATAGATTGCAGAAACCTCAGTGCACAGGATGCCATTAGTTAGCCTGACATCATGAGATGTCTTTGCCCTGGTGAAGCAGTGACAGGTCTTCACCTCCCTTCCAGCAGACCTCAGACTAATGACAAATTTTGCTAATGAAGGAAAGCAGAATGGAAGCACCAGTGTCTCCCTGAGGACTTGTATTTATTCCCTCATGTGCTCCGCTGGAGTGTGCAGCATGTTCCACTTAATTCTGGTGAAGCCAAATTAAAGAGCATGAAGCCAGGTAAAACACATCATTTGTCTTGTGCTATCAAGATATGAGATGCATGGAAACAAGTTACACGGGATACAGCAGCAACGGATGGCTGCAACCTACCAGCAAACAGGAGATACTGCAAAGCAAGACAAAGCAGGAGAAAGGAGGCAGCAAGTGAGGAAAGCACAGCAAAACCACAGAGAAAGAAGGCAGCAAGCCCCAACAGCAAGCTGCAAGGAGCTACACTTCACATACAAGGGATTTCCTCCTTCCAAAACTATAGCAGCACACAGGACAAGTCTCACACAAATCCCAATCAAATAGAACTAATTTTCATAGCTGAACTGACTTGACTAAATTGTTTGCAGCTTTATGATAATTTCAAATAAATAAAATCACTGCTTTGAACTTGATTCCGATTGGGTAAATTAAGCTTTCAATTAAGCCATGATATAATCATGAAACTCATGGTTTAATTTCATCTTTCTCTGTCATGACAATGGCTTAAACAGAATTCACCTCTAGCAGATGCAATTCTTAAATTAGAAAGCTGTCATCTGAAAGCCCAAAGACATTGGCAGCATCAGACTTCAGCCATTTTATATTGTTTCTCTTACACGGCCAAATGGAAGTCTTGACAGATAGAGCAATCTATAAAAATACAATAGAAGAACAGACAGATGTGGGAAAAAAAGCCAAACCTTTAAATCAAATATTTTGCTATATAGCAGAGAAACCACAGAACTGGAAGGAACCTCCTGGGTCCTCATGCACCTTGAAACAACAGGTAATGGCATCAAATAATCTCTTTCCTATATTCATCAAGGCTTACTTTCCTCATCCCAGCCAGGTTTTTAATCCTCACTGTACCAGCTGCAAAGTACCTCAGAGGCTTAGAAACCCAAATCATCCTTCAGATTCAGTAATTGCTTCTCCTCGACCCTGGAGCTTATTCTCTGGATGTGTTCCCACTGCTTAAAATCACTAAGCCATGTCACAACACCTT